>CAXDIW010000341.1:0-173000 GCA_963989415.1 Cerceris ruficornis | reverse complement strand
AGTTTAAGTGAACTACGAGCCCAATTGTTAATCCTCTAAAGGAAATTATTTGTAAACTTCGACAAGTAGAACAATGAATGGAATAGGTAGACGGTTGAAATCATTGTATATGCTGCTTCTATATAGCATAAGAAACCTATATGCAAAGCATCTAAACAGTACCATTCGCTAATTTTTTGATCTTCAAGTTTAAGTGAACAATGAGCCCCATTGTTAATCCTTTATTGGAAATTATTTGTAACTTTCGACAAGTAGAACAATGAGTGGAACAGGTAGACGGTTGAAATCTTTGTATATATTGCTTCCATATAGTCTAAGAAACATATATGCAAAGCATCCAAACAGTACAATTCGCCAATTTTTTGTTCTTCAAGTTTAAGTGAACAACGAGCCCCATTGATAATCACGAAAGGGAAATTTTTTGTAAATTTCGACAAGTAGAACAATGAATGGAACATGTAGATGGTTGAAATCTTTCTATATATTGCTTCTAAATAGTCTAAGAAACATATATGCAATGAATCCAAACTGTACAATTCGCCAATTTTTTGTTCTTCAAGTTTAAGTGAACAATGAGCCCCAATGGTTAATCCTTTATCGGAAATTATTTGTAATTTTCGACAAGTAGAACAATGAATGGAACAGGTAGATGGTTGAAATCTTTCTATATATTGCTTCTATATAGTCTAAGAAACATATATGCAAAGCATCGAAACAGTACAATTCGCCAATTTATTGATCTTCAAGTTTAAGTGAACTACGAGCCCCATTGTTAATCCTTTAACGGAAATTAATTGTAATTTTCTACAAGTAGAACAATGAATGGAACAGGTAGACGGTTGAAATCTTTGTATATGATGCTTCTATGTAGTCTAAGAAACATATATGCAAAGCATCCAAACAGTACAATTAGGTAATTTATTGATCTTCAAGTTTAAGTGAACTACGAGCCCCATTGTTAATCCTTTAACGGAAATTAATTGTAATTTTCTACAAGTAGAACAATGAATGGAACAGGTAGACGGTGGAAATCAATGTATATATTGCTTCTATATAGTCAAAGAAACATATATGCAAAGCATCGAAACAGTACAATTCGCCAATTTTTTGTTCTTCAAGTTTAAGAGAACTACGAGCCCCATTGTTAATACTTTAACGGAAATTATTTGTAACTTTCGACAAGTAGAACAATGAATGGAACAGGTAGACGGTTGAAATCAATGTTTATATTGCTTCCATATAGTCTAAGAAACATATATGCAAAGCATCTAAACAGTACAATTCGCCAATTTTTTTTTCTTCAAGTATAAGTGAACAATGAGACTCAATGGTTAATCCATTATCGGAAATTATTTGTAACTTTCGACAAGTAGAACAATGAATGGAACAGGTAGACGGTTGAAATCTTTGTATATATTGCTTCTATATAGTCTAAGAAACATATATGCAAAGCATCCAAACAGTACAATTCGCCAATTTATTGTTCTTCAAGTTTAAGTGAACAACGAGCCCCATTGTTAATCCTTGAAAGGAAATTATTTGTAAATTTCGACAAGTAGAACAATGATTGGAACACGTCGACGGTTGAAATCTTTGTATATATTGCTTCCATATAGTCTAAGAAACATGTACGCAAAGCATCCAGACAGTACCATTCGCCAATTTTTTGTTCTTCAAGTTTAAGTGAACAATGAGCCCCATTGTTAATCCTTTATCGGAAATTATTTGTAATTTTCGACAAGTAGAACAATGAATGGAACAGGTATACGGTTAAAATCTTTGTATATATTGCTTCAATATAGTCTAAGAAACATATATGCAAAGCATCCAAACAGTACCATTCGCCAATTTGTTGCTCTTCAAGTTGAAGTGAACAACGAGCCCCATTGATAATCATGAAATGGAAATTATTTGTAACTTTCTACAAGTAGAACAATGAATAGTAAAGGTAGACGGGTGAAATCTTTCTATATATTGCTTCTATATAGTCTAAGAAATATATACGCAAAGCATCAAAACAGTACAATTCGCCAATTTTTTTTCTTCAAGTTTAAGTGAACTACGTGCCCCATTGTTAATCCTTTAAAGGAAATTATTTGCAAATTTCGACAAGTTGAAAAATGAATGGAACAGGTAGACGGTTGAAATCATTGTATATATTGCTTCTATATAGTCTAAGAAACATATATGCAAATCATCCAAGCAGTACAATTCGCCAATTTTTTGTTCTTCAAGTTTAAGTGAACAACGAGCCCCATTGATAATCACGAAAGGGAAATTTTTTGTAAATTTCGGCAAGTAGAACAATGAATGGAACAGGTAGACGGTTGAGATCTTTGTATATATTGCTTCTATATAGTCTAAGAAACATATATGCAAAGCATCCAAACAGTACCATTCGCCAATTTTTTGTTCTTCAAGTTTAAGTGAACTACGAGCCTCATTGTTAATCCTTTAAAGGAAATTATTTGTAAATTTCGACAAGTTGAAAAATGAATGGAACAGGTAGACGGTTGAAATCATTGTATATATTGCTTCTATATAGTCTAAGAAACATATATGCAAATCATCCAAGCAGTACAAATCGCCAATTTTTTGTTCTTCAAGTTTAAGTGAACAACGAGCCCCATTGATAATCACGAAAGGGAAATTTTTTGTAAATTTCGACAAGTAGATCAATGAATGGAACAGGTAGACGGTTGAAATCAATGTTTATATTGCTTCCATATAGTCTAAGAAACATATATGCAAAGCATCTAAACAGTACAATTCGCCAATTTTTTGTTCTTCAAGTTTTAGTGAACAATGAGCCCCAATGGTTCTTCCTTTATCGGAAATTATTTGTAATTTTCGACAAGTAGAACAATGAATGGAACAGGTACACGGTTGAAATCATTGTATATATTGCTTCTATATAGTCTAAGAAACATATATGCAAAGCCTCCAAACAGTACAATTCGCCAATTTCTTGTTCTTCAAGTTTAAGTGAACTACGAGCCCCATTGTCAATCCTTTAACGGATATTATTTGTAACTTTCGACAAGTAGAACAATGAATGGAACAGGTAGACGGTTGAAATCATTGTATATATTCCTTCTATATAGTCTAAGAAACATATATGCAAAGCATCCAAACAGTACAATTCGCCAATATATTGTTCTTCAAGTTTAAGTGAACAACGAGCCCCATTGTTAATCCTTTATCGGAAATTATTTGTAACTTTCTACAAGTAGAACAATGAATAGAACAGGTAGACGGGTGAAATCTTTCTATATATTGCTTCTATATAGTCTAAGAAACTTATATGCAAAGCATCCAAACAGTACCATACGCCAATTCCTTGTTCTTCAAGTTTAAGTGAACAATGAGCCCCATTGTTAATCCTTTAACGGATATTATTTGTAACTTTCGACAAGTAGAACAATGAATGGAACAGGTAGACGGTTGAAATCATTGTATATATTCCTTCTATATAGTCTAAGAAACATATATGCAAAGCATCCAAACAGTACCATTCGCCAATTCATTGTTCTTCAAGTTTAAGTGAACAACGAGCCCCATTGTTAATGCATTAAAGGAAATTATTTGTAACTTTCGACAAGTAGAACAAGGAATGAAACAGGTAGACGGTTGAAATCATTGTATATATTGCTTATATATAGTCTAAGAAACATATATGCAAATCATCCAAACAGTACAATTCGCCAATTTTTGTTCTTCAAGTGTACGTGAACAACGAGCCCCATTGATAATCATGAAATGGAAATTATTTGTAACATTCTACATGTAGAACAATGAATAGTACAGGTAGACGGGTGAAATCTTTCTATATATTGCTTCTATATAGTCTAAGAAACATATATGCAAAGAATCCAAACAGTACAATTCGCCAATTTTTTGTTCTTCAAGATTAAGTGAACAATGAGCCCCAATGGTTAATCCTTTATCGGAAATTATTTGTAATTTTCGACAAGTAGAACAATGAATGGAACAGGTAGATGGTTGAAATCTTTCTATATATTGCTTCTATATAGTCTAAGAAACATATATGCAAAGAATCCAAACAGTACAATTCGCCAATTTTTTGTTCTTCAAGTTTAAGTGAACTACGAGCCCCATTGTTAATCCTTTAAAGTAAATTATTTGTAAATTTCGACAAGTTGAACAATGATTGGAACACGTAGATGGTTGAGATCTTTGTATATATTGCTTCTATATAGTCTAAGGAACATATACGCAAAGCATCCAAACAGTACAATTCGCCAATTTTTTTTCTTCAAGTTTAAGTGAACTACGAGCACCATTGTTAATCCTTTAAAGGAAATTATTTGTAAATTTCGACAAGTAGAACAATTAATGGAACAGGTAGACGGTTGAAATCTTTGTATATATTGCTTCTATATAGTCTAAGAAACATATATGCAAAGCATCCAAACAGTACCATTCGCTAATTTTTTGTTCTTAAGTTTAAGTGAACTACGAGCCCCATTGTCAATCCTTTAACGGATATTATTTGTAACTTTCGACAAGTAGAACAATGAATGGAACAGGTAGACGGGTGAAATCTTTCTATATATTGCTTCTATATAGTCTAAGAAACTTATATGCAAAGCATCCAAACAGTTCAATTCGCCAATATTTTGATCTTCAAGTTTAAGTGAACTACGAGCCCCATTGTTAATCCTTTAAAGGAAATTATTTGTAAATTTCGGCAAGTAGAACAATGAATGGAACACGTAGACGTTGAAATCTTTGTATATATTGCTTCCATATAGTCTAAGAAACACATATGCAAAGCATCCAAACAGTACAATTCGCCAATTTCATGTTCTTCAAGTTTAAATGAACTACGAGCCCCATTGTTAATCATTTAACGGAAATTATTTGTAACTTTCGACAAGTAAAACAATGAATGGAACAGGTAGACGGTTGAAATCTTTGTATATATATTGCTTCTATATAGTCTAAGAACCATATATGCAAAGCATCCAAACAGTACCATTCGCCAATTTTTTGTTCTTCAAGTTTAAGTGAACTACGAACCCAATTGTTAATACTTTAAAGGAAATTATTTGTAAATTTCGACAAGTAGAACAATGATTGGAACAGGTAGACTGTTGAAATCATTGTATATATTGCTTCCATATAGTCTAAGAAACATATATGCAAAGCATCCAAACAGTACCATTCGCTAATTTTTTGTTCTTAAGTTTAAGTGAACTATGAGCCCCATTGTTAATCCTTTAACGGAAATTATTTGTAACTTTCTACAAGTAGAACAATGTATAGAACAGGTAGACGGTTGAAATATTTGTATATATTGCTTCCATATAGTCTAAGAAACATGTACGCAAAGCATCCAAACAGTACCATTCGCCAATTCTTTGTTCTTCAAGTTTAAGTGAACAATGAGCCCCGTTGTTAATCCTTTATCGGAAATTATTTGTAACTTTCGACAAGTAGAACAGTGAATGGAACAGGTAGACGGTTGAAATCTTTGTATATATTGCTTCCATATAGTCTCAGAAACATATATGCAAAGCATCCAAACAGTACCATTCGCCAATTTTTTGTTCTTCAAGTTTAAGTGAACAACGAGCCCCATTGTTAATCCTTTAAAGGAAATTATTTGTAAATTACGACAAGTAGAACAATGATTGGAACACGTAGACGGTTGAAATCTTTGTATATATTGCTTCTATATAGTCTAAGAAATATATATGCAAAGCATCCAAACAGTACAATTCGCCAATTTTTTGTTCTTCAAGTTTAAGTGAACAATGAGCCCCATTGTTAATCCTTTAAAGGAAATTATTTGTAAATTTCGACAAGTTGAAAAATGAATGGAACAGGTAGACGGTTGAAATCATTGTATATATTGCTTCTATATAGTCTAAGAAACATATATGCAAATCATCCAAGCAGTACAATTCGCCAATTTTTTGTTCTTCAAGTTTAAGTGAACAACGAGCCCCATTGATAATCACGAAAGGGAAATTTTTTGTAAATTTCGACAAGTAGAACAATGAATGGAACAGGTAGACGGTTGAGATCTTTGTATATATTGCTTCTATATAGTCTAAGAAACATGTACGCAAAGCATCCAAACAGTACCATTCGCCAATTTTTTGTTCTTCAAGTTTAAGTGAACAATGAGCCCCAATGGTTAATCCGTTATCGGAAATTATTTGTAACTTTCGACAAGTAGAACAATGAATGGAACAGGTAGACGGTTGAAATCTTTGTATATACTGCTTCCATATAGTCTAAGAAACATGTACGCAAAGCATCCAAACAGTACAATTCGCCAATTTTTTGTTCTTCAAGTTTTAGTGAACTACGAGCCCCATTGTTAATCCTGTAACAGAAATTAATTGTAACTTTCTACAAGTAGAACAATGATTGGAACACGTAGACGGTTGAAATCTTTGTATATATTGCTTCCATATAGTGTAAGAAACATATATGCAAAGCATCCAAACAGTACCATTCGCCAATTTTTTGTTCTTCATGTTTAAGTGAACTACGAGCCCCATTGTTAATGTTTAACGGAAATTATTTGTAACTTCCGACAAGTAGAACAATGAATGGAACAGGTAGACGGTTGAAATCAATGTCCAATTCGCCAATTTCTTGTTCTTCAAGTTTAAGTAAACTACGATCCCCATTGTTAATCCCTTAACGGAAATTATTTGTAACTTTCGACAAGTGGAACAATGAATAGTACAGGTAGACCGGTGAAATCTTTCTATATATTGCTTCTAAATAGTCTAAGAAACATATATGCAAAGCATCCAAACAGTACAATTCGCCAATTTTTTGTTCTTCAAGTTTAAGTGAACTACGAGCCCCATTGTTAATACTTTAAAGGAAATTATTTGTAAATTTCTACAAGTAGAACAATGAATGGATCATGTAGACGGTTGAAATCATTGTATATATTGCTTCTATATAGTCTAAGAAACATATATGCAAAGCATCCAAACAGTACAATTCGCCAATTTTTTGTTCTTCAAGTTTAAGTGAACTACGAGCCCCATTGTTAATACTTTAAAGGAAATTATTTGTAAATTTCTACAAGTAGAACAATGAATGGATCATGTAGACGGTTGAAATCAATGTATATATTGCTTCTATATAGTCTACGAAACATATATGCAAAGCATCCAAACAGTACAATTCGCCAATTTTTTGTTCTTCAAGTTTAAGTGAACTACGAGCCCCATTGTTAATCCTCTAACGGAAATTAATTCTAACTTTCTACAAGTAGAACACTGATTGGAACACGTAGACGGTTGAAATCTTTGTATATATTGCTTCCATATAGTCTAAGAAACATATATGCAAAGCATCCAAACAGTACCATTCGCCAATTTTTTGTTCTTCAAGTTTAAGTGAACTACGAGTCCCATTGTTAATCCTTTAACGGAAATTATTTGTAACTTTCGACAAGTAGAACAATGAATGGAACAGGTAGATGGGTGAAATCTTTCTATATATTGCTTCTATATAGTCTAAGAAACATATATGCAAAGCATCCAAACAGTACCATTCGCCAATTTTTTGTTCTTCAAGTTTAAGTGAACAATGAGCCCCATTGTTAATCCTTTATCGGAAATTATTTGTAACTTTCGACAAGTAGAACAATGAATGGAACTGGTAGACGGTTGAAATCTTTGTATATGTTGCTTCTATATAGTCTAAGAAACCTATATGCAAAGCATCTAAACAGTAACATTCGCCAATTTTTTGATCTTCAAGTTTAAGTGAACAATGAGCCCCATTGTTAATCCTTTATCGGAAATTATTTGTAACTTTCGACAAGTAGAACAATGAATGGAACAGGTAGACGGTTGAAATCATTGTATATGTTGCTTCTATATAGTATAAGAAACATATATGCAAAGCATCCAAACAGTACAATTCGCCAATTTATTGTTCTTCAAGTTTAAGTGAACTACGATCCCCATTGTTAATCCTTTAACGGAAATTATTTGTAACTTTCGACAAGTAGAACAATGAATGGAACAGGTAAACGATTGAAATCTTTGTATATATTGCTTCTATATAGTCTGGGAAACATATATGCAAAGCATCCAAACAGTACCATTTGCCAATTTTTTGTTCTTCAAGTTTAAGTGAACAACGAGCCCCATTGTTAATCCTTTAACGGAAATTATTTGTAACTTTCGACAAGATGAGCAATGAATGGAACAGGTAGACGGTTGAAATCATTATATATATTGCTTCAATATGGTCTAAGAAACATGTACGCAAAGCATCCAAACAGTACCATTCGCCAATTTTTTGTTCTTCAAGTTTAAGTGAACAATGAGCCCCATTGTTAATCCTTTATCGGAAATTATTTGTAACTTTCGACAAGTAGAACAATGAATGGAACTGGTAGACGGTTGAAATCTTTGTATATGTTGCTTCTATATAGCCTAAGAAACCTATATGCAAAGCATCTAAACAGTAACATTCGCCAATTTTTTGATCTTCAAGTTTAAGTGAACAATGAGCCCCATTGTTAATCCTTTAAAGGAAATTATTTGTAAATTTCGACAAGTAGAACAATGATTGGAACACGTAGACGGTTGAAATCTTTGCATATACTGCTTCCATATAGTCTAAGAAACATGTACGCAAAGCATCCAAACAGTACCATTCGCCAATTTTTTGTTCTTCAAGTTTAAGTGAACAACGAGTCCCATTGATAATCTTGAAACGGAAATTATTTGTAAATGTCGACAAGTAGAACAATGAATGAAACAGGTAGACGGTTGAAATCATTGTATATATTGCTTCTATATAGTCTAAGAAACATACCTGCAAAGCATCCAAACAGTACCATTCGCGGATTTATAATTCTTCAAGTTTAAGTGAACAACGAGCCCCATTGATAATCATGAAACGGTAATTATTTGTAACTATGTACAAGTAGAACAATCAATAGAACAGGTAGACGGTTGAAATCTTTCTATATATTGCTCCTATATAATCTAAGAAACATATATGCAAAGCATCTATCAGTACCATTCGCCAATTTCTGGTTCTTCAAGTTTAAGTAAACTACGATCCCCATTGTTAATCCCTTAACGGAAATTATTTGTAACTTGCGACAAGTAGAACAATGAATGGAACAGGCAGACGATTGAAATCAATGTATATATTGCTTCTATATAGTCTAAGAAACATATATGCAAAGCATCCAAACAGTACCATTCATCAATTTTTTGTTCTTCAAGTTTAAGTGAACAACGAGCCCCATTGTTAATCCTTTAAAGGAAATTATTCGTAAATTTCGACAAGCAGAACAATGATTGGAACACGTAGACGTTTGAAATCTTTGTATATATTGCTTCCATATAGTCTAAGAAACATGTACGCAAAGCATCCAAACAGTACCATTCGCCAATTTTTTGTTCTTCAAGTTTAAGTGAACAATGAGCCCCAATTGTTAATCCTTTATCGGAAATTATTTGTAATTTTCGACAAGTAGAACAATGAATCGAACAGTTAGACGGTTGAAATCCTTGTATATATTGCGTCTATATAGTCTAAGAAACATATATGCAAAGCATCCAAACAGTACAATTCGCCAATTTATTGTTCTTCAAGTTTAAGTGAACAACGAGCCCCATTGTTAATCCTTTAAAGGAAATTATTTGTAAATTTCGACAAGCAGAACAATGAATGGTACAGGTAGACGGTTGAAATCTTTGTATATATTGCTTCTATATAATCTAAGAAACATATATGCAAAGCATCCAAACAGTACCATTCGCCAATTTTTTGTTCTTCAAGTTTAAGTGAACTACGAGCCCCATTGTTAATCCTTTAAAGGAAATTATTTGGAATTTTCGACAAGCAGAACAATGAATGGTACAGGTAGACGGTTGAAATCTTTGTATATATTGCTTCTATATAATCTAAGAAACATATATGCAGAGCATCCAAACAGTACCATTCGCCAATTTTTTTTTCTTCAAGTTCAAGTGAACAACGATCCCCATTGATAATCATGAAACGGAAATTATTTGTAACTTTCTACAAGTAGAACAATGAATAGAACAGGTAGACGGTTGAAATCTTTGTATATCTTGCTTCTATATAGTCTAAGAAACCTATATGCAAAGCATCTAAACATTAACAATCGCCAATTTTTTGATCTTCAAGTTTAAGTGAACAGCGAGCCCCATTGTTAATACTTTAAAGGAAATTATTTGTAAATTTCTACAAGTAGAACAATGAATGGATCATGTAGACGGTTGAAATCAATGTATATATTGCTTCTATATAGTCTACGAAACATATATGCAAAGCATCCAAACAGTACAATTCGCCAATTTTTTGTTCTTCAAGTTTAAGTGAACTACGAGCCCCATTGTTAATCCTCTAACGGAAATTAATTCTAACTTTCTACAAGTAGAACACTGATTGGAACACGTAGACGGTTGAAATCTTTGTATATATTGCTTCCATATAGTCTAAGAAACATATATGCAAAGCATCCAAACAGTACCATTCGCCAATTTTTTGTTCTTCAAGTTTAAGTGAACTACGAGTCCCATTGTTAATCCTTTAACGGAAATTATTTGTAACTTTCGACAAGTAGAACAATGAATGGAACAGGTAGATGGGTGAAATCTTTCTATATATTGCTTCTATATAGTCTAAGAAACATATATGCAAAGCATCCAAACAGTACCATTCGCCAATTTTTTGTTCTTCAAGTTTAAGTGAACAATGAGCCCCATTGTTAATCCTTTATCGGAAATTATTTGTAACTTTCGACAAGTAGAACAATGAATGGAACTGGTAGACGGTTGAAATCTTTGTATATGTTGCTTCTATATAGTCTAAGAAACCTATATGCAAAGCATCTAAACAGTAACATTCGCCAATTTTTTGATCTTCAAGTTTAAGTGAACAATGAGCCCCATTGTTAATCCTTTATCGGAAATTATTTGTAACTTTCGACAAGTAGAACAATGAATGGAACAGGTAGACGGTTGAAATCATTGTATATGTTGCTTCTATATAGTATAAGAAACATATATGCAAAGCATCCAAACAGTACAATTCGCCAATTTATTGTTCTTCAAGTTTAAGTGAACTACGATCCCCATTGTTAATCCTTTAACGGAAATTATTTGTAACTTTCGACAAGTAGAACAATGAATGGAACAGGTAAACGATTGAAATCTTTGTATATATTGCTTCTATATAGTCTGGGAAACATATATGCAAAGCATCCAAACAGTACCATTTGCCAATTTTTTGTTCTTCAAGTTTAAGTGAACAACGAGCCCCATTGTTAATCCTTTAACGGAAATTATTTGTAACTTTCGACAAGATGAGCAATGAATGGAACAGGTAGACGGTTGAAATCATTATATATATTGCTTCAATATGGTCTAAGAAACATGTACGCAAAGCATCCAAACAGTACCATTCGCCAATTTTTTGTTCTTCAAGTTTAAGTGAACAATGAGCCCCATTGTTAATCCTTTATCGGAAATTATTTGTAACTTTCGACAAGTAGAACAATGAATGGAACTGGTAGACGGTTGAAATCTTTGTATATGTTGCTTCTATATAGCCTAAGAAACCTATATGCAAAGCATCTAAACAGTAACATTCGCCAATTTTTTGATCTTCAAGTTTAAGTGAACAATGAGCCCCATTGTTAATCCTTTAAAGGAAATTATTTGTAAATTTCGACAAGTAGAACAATGATTGGAACACGTAGACGGTTGAAATCTTTGCATATACTGCTTCCATATAGTCTAAGAAACATGTACGCAAAGCATCCAAACAGTACCATTCGCCAATTTTTTGTTCTTCAAGTTTAAGTGAACAACGAGTCCCATTGATAATCTTGAAACGGAAATTATTTGTAAATGTCGACAAGTAGAACAATGAATGAAACAGGTAGACGGTTGAAATCATTGTATATATTGCTTCTATATAGTCTAAGAAACATACCTGCAAAGCATCCAAACAGTACCATTCGCGGATTTATAATTCTTCAAGTTTAAGTGAACAACGAGCCCCATTGATAATCATGAAACGGTAATTATTTGTAACTATGTACAAGTAGAACAATCAATAGAACAGGTAGACGGTTGAAATCTTTCTATATATTGCTCCTATATAATCTAAGAAACATATATGCAAAGCATCTATCAGTACCATTCGCCAATTTCTGGTTCTTCAAGTTTAAGTAAACTACGATCCCCATTGTTAATCCCTTAACGGAAATTATTTGTAACTTGCGACAAGTAGAACAATGAATGGAACAGGCAGACGATTGAAATCAATGTATATATTGCTTCTATATAGTCTAAGAAACATATATGCAAAGCATCCAAACAGTACCATTCATCAATTTTTTGTTCTTCAAGTTTAAGTGAACAACGAGCCCCATTGTTAATCCTTTAAAGGAAATTATTCGTAAATTTCGACAAGCAGAACAATGATTGGAACACGTAGACGTTTGAAATCTTTGTATATATTGCTTCCATATAGTCTAAGAAACATGTACGCAAAGCATCCAAACAGTACCATTCGCCAATTTTTTGTTCTTCAAGTTTAAGTGAACAATGAGCCCCAATTGTTAATCCTTTATCGGAAATTATTTGTAATTTTCGACAAGTAGAACAATGAATCGAACAGTTAGACGGTTGAAATCCTTGTATATATTGCGTCTATATAGTCTAAGAAACATATATGCAAAGCATCCAAACAGTACAATTCGCCAATTTATTGTTCTTCAAGTTTAAGTGAACAACGAGCCCCATTGTTAATCCTTTAAAGGAAATTATTTGTAAATTTCGACAAGCAGAACAATGAATGGTACAGGTAGACGGTTGAAATCTTTGTATATATTGCTTCTATATAATCTAAGAAACATATATGCAAAGCATCCAAACAGTACCATTCGCCAATTTTTTGTTCTTCAAGTTTAAGTGAACTACGAGCCCCATTGTTAATCCTTTAAAGGAAATTATTTGGAATTTTCGACAAGCAGAACAATGAATGGTACAGGTAGACGGTTGAAATCTTTGTATATATTGCTTCTATATAATCTAAGAAACATATATGCAGAGCATCCAAACAGTACCATTCGCCAATTTTTTTTTCTTCAAGTTCAAGTGAACAACGATCCCCATTGATAATCATGAAACGGAAATTATTTGTAACTTTCTACAAGTAGAACAATGAATAGAACAGGTAGACGGTTGAAATCTTTGTATATCTTGCTTCTATATAGTCTAAGAAACCTATATGCAAAGCATCTAAACATTAACAATCGCCAATTTTTTGATCTTCAAGTTTAAGTGAACAGCGAGCCCCATTGATAATCATGAAATGGAAATTATTTGTAACTTTCAACAAGTAGAACAATGAATAGTACAGGTAGACGGGTGAAATCTTTCTATATATTGCTTCTAAATAGTCTAAGAAACATATATGCAAAGCATCCAAACAGTACAATTCGCCAATTATTTTATCTTCAAGTTTAAGTGAACTACGAGCCCCATTGTTAATACTTTAACGGAAATTATTTGTAACTTGCGACAAGTAGAACAATGAATGGAATAGGTAGACGGTTGAAATCATTGTATATGTTGCTTCTATATAGTATAAGAAACATATATGCAAAGCAGCCAAACAGTACAATTCGCCAATTTATTGTTCTTCAAGTTTAAGTGAACTACGATCCCCATTGTTAATCCTTTAACGGAAATTATTTGTAACTTTCGACAAGTAGAACAATGAATGGAACAGGTAAACGATTGAAATCTTTGTATATATTGCTTCTATATAGTCTGGGAAACATATATGCAAAGCATCCAAACAGTACCATTTGCCAATTTTTTGTTCTTCAAGTTTAAGTGAACAACGAGCCCCATTGTTAATCCTTTAACGGAAATTATTTGTAACTTTCGACAAGAAGAGCAATGAATGGAACAGGTAGACGGTTGAAATCATTATATATATTGCTTCAATATGGTCTAAGAAACATGTACGCAAAGCATCCAAACAGTACCATTCGCCAATTTTTTGTTCTTCAAGTTTAAGTGAACAACGAGCCCCATTGTTAATCCTTTAAAGGAAATTATTTGTAAATTACGACAAGTAGAACAATGATTGGAACACGTAGACGGTTGAAATCTTTGTATATATTGCTTCTATATAGTCTAAGGAATATATATGCAAAGCATCCAAACAGTACAATTCGCCAATTTTTTGTTCTTCAAGTTTAAGTGAACAATGAGCCCCATTGTTAATCCTTTAAAGGAAATTATTTGTAAATTTCGACAAGTTGAAAAATGAATGGAACAGGTAGACGGTTGAAATCATTGTATATATTGCTTCTATATAGTCTAAGAAACATATATGCAAATCATCCAAGCAGTACAATTCGCCAATTTTTTGTTCTTCAAGTTTAAGTGAACAACGAGCCCCATTGATAATCACGAAAGGGAAATTTTTTGTAAATTTCGACAAGTAGAACAATGAATGGAACAGGTAGACGGTTGAGATCTTTGTATATATTGCTTCTATATAGTCTAAGAAACATGTACGCAAAGCATCCAAACAGTACCATTCGCCAATTTTTTGTTCTTCAAGTTTAAGTGAACAATGAGCCCCAATGGTTAATCCGTTATCGGAAATTATTTGTAACTTTCGACAAGTAGAACAATGAATGGAACAGGTAGACGGTTGAAATCTTTGTATATACTGCTTCCATATAGTCTAAGAAACATGTACGCAAAGCATCCAAACAGTACAATTCGCCAATTTTTTGTTCTTCAAGTTTTAGTGAACTACGAGCCCCATTGTTAATCCTGTAACAGAAATTAATTGTAACTTTCTACAAGTAGAACAATGATTGGAACACGTAGACGGTTGAAATCTTTGTATATATTGCTTCCATATAGTCTAAGAAACATATATGCAAAGCATCCAAACAGTACTATTCGCCAATTTTTTGTTCTTCATGTTTAAGTGAACTACGAGCCCCATTGTTAATGTTTAACGGAAATTATTTGTAACTTCCGACAAGTAGAACAATGAATGGAACAGGTAGACGGTTGAAATCAATGTCCAATTCGCCAATTTCTTGTTCTTCAAGTTTAAGTAAACTACGATCCCCATTGTTAATCCCTTAACGGAAATTATTTGTAACTTTCGACAAGTGGAACAATGAATAGTACAGGTAGACCGGTGAAATCTTTCTATATATTGCTTCTATATAGTCTACGAAACATATATGCAAAGCATCCAAACAGTACAATTCGCCAATTTTTTGTTCTTCAAGTTTAAGTGAACTACGAGCCCCATTGTTAATCCTCTAACGGAAATTAATTCTAACTTTCTACAAGTAGAACACTGATTGGAACACGTAGACGGTTGAAATCTTTGTATATATTGCTTCCATATAGTCTAAGAAACATATATGCAAAGCATCCAAACAGTACCATTCGCCAATTTTTTGTTCTTCAAGTTTAAGTGAACTACGAGTCCCATTGTTAATCCTTTAACGGAAATTATTTGTAACTTTCGACAAGTAGAACAATGAATGGAACAGGTAGATGGGTGAAATCTTTCTATATATTGCTTCTATATAGTCTAAGAAACATATATGCAAAGCATCCAAACAGTACCATTCGCCAATTTTTTGTTCTTCAAGTTTAAGTGAACAATGAGCCCCATTGTTAATCCTTTATCGGAAATTATTTGTAACTTTCGACAAGTAGAACAATGAATGGAACTGGTAGACGGTTGAAATCTTTGTATATGTTGCTTCTATATAGTCTAAGAAACCTATATGCAAAGCATCTAAACAGTAACATTCGCCAATTTTTTGATCTTCAAGTTTAAGTGAACAATGAGCCCCATTGTTAATCCTTTATCGGAAATTATTTGTAACTTTCGACAAGTAGAACAATGAATGGAACAGGTAGACGGTTGAAATCATTATATATATTGCTTCAATATGGTCTAAGAAACATGTACGCAAAGCATCCAAACAGTACCATTCGCCAATTTTTTGTTCTTCAAGTTTAAGTGAACAACGAGCCCCATTGTTAATCCTTTAAAGGAAATTATTTGTAAATTACGACAAGTAGAACAATGATTGGAACACGTAGACGGTTGAAATCTTTGTATATATTGCTTCTATATAGTCTAAGGAATATATATGCAAAGCATCCAAACAGTACAATTCGCCAATTTTTTGTTCTTCAAGTTTAAGTGAACAATGAGCCCCATTGTTAATCCTTTAAAGGAAATTATTTGTAAATTTCGACAAGTAGAACAATGAATGGAACATGTAGACGGTTGAAATCCTTGTATATATTGCGTCTATATAGTCTAAAAAACATATATGCAAAGCATCCAAACAGTACAATTCGCCAATTTATTGTTCTTCAAGTTTAAGTGAACAACGAGCCCCATTGTTAATCCTTTAAAGGAAATTATTTGTAAATTTCGACAAGTAGAACAATGAATGGAACAGGTAGACGGTTGAGATCTTTGTATATATTGCTTCTATATAGTCTAAGAAACATGTACGCAAAGCATCCAAACAGTACCATTCGCCAATTTTTTGTTCTTCAAGTTTAAGTGAACAATGAGCCCCAATGGTTAATCCGTTATCGGAAATTATTTGTAACTTTCGACAAGTAGAACAATGAATGGAACAGGTAGACGGTTGAAATCTTTGTATATACTGCTTCCATATAGTCTAAGAAACATGTACGCAAAGCATCCAAACAGTACAATTCGCCAATTTTTTGTTCTTCAAGTTTTAGTGAACTACGAGCCCCATTGTTAATCCTGTAACAGAAATTAATTGTAACTTTCTACAAGTAGAACAATGATTGGAACACGTAGACGGTTGAAATCTTTGTATATATTGCTTCCATATAGTCTAAGAAACATATATGCAAAGCATCCAAACAGTACTATTCGCCAATTTTTTGTTCTTCATGTTTAAGTGAACTACGAGCCCCATTGTTAATGTTTAACGGAAATTATTTGTAACTTCCGACAAGTAGAACAATGAATGGAACAGGTAGACGGTTGAAATCAATGTCCAATTCGCCAATTTCTTGTTCTTCAAGTTTAAGTAAACTACGATCCCCATTGTTAATCCCTTAACGGAAATTATTTGTAACTTTCGACAAGTGGAACAATGAATAGTACAGGTAGACCGGTGAAATCTTTCTATATATTGCTTCTATATAGTCTACGAAACATATATGCAAAGCATCCAAACAGTACAATTCGCCAATTTTTTGTTCTTCAAGTTTAAGTGAACTACGAGCCCCATTGTTAATCCTCTAACGGAAATTAATTCTAACTTTCTACAAGTAGAACACTGATTGGAACACGTAGACGGTTGAAATCTTTGTATATATTGCTTCCATATAGTCTAAGAAACATATATGCAAAGCATCCAAACAGTACCATTCGCCAATTTTTTGTTCTTCAAGTTTAAGTGAACTACGAGTCCCATTGTTAATCCTTTAACGGAAATTATTTGTAACTTTCGACAAGTAGAACAATGAATGGAACAGGTAGATGGGTGAAATCTTTCTATATATTGCTTCTATATAGTCTAAGAAACATATATGCAAAGCATCCAAACAGTACCATTCGCCAATTTTTTGTTCTTCAAGTTTAAGTGAACAATGAGCCCCATTGTTAATCCTTTATCGGAAATTATTTGTAACTTTCGACAAGTAGAACAATGAATGGAACTGGTAGACGGTTGAAATCTTTGTATATGTTGCTTCTATATAGTCTAAGAAACCTATATGCAAAGCATCTAAACAGTAACATTCGCCAATTTTTTGATCTTCAAGTTTAAGTGAACAATGAGCCCCATTGTTAATCCTTTATCGGAAATTATTTGTAACTTTCGACAAGTAGAACAATGAATGGAACAGGTAGACGGTTGAAATCATTGTATATGTTGCTTCTATATAGTATAAGAAACATATATGCAAAGCATCCAAACAGTACAATTCGTCAATTTATTGTTCTTCAAGTTTAAGTGAACTACGATCCCCATTGTTAATCCTTTAACGGAAATTATTTGTAACTTTCGACAAGTAGAACAATGAATGGAACAGGTAAACGATTGAAATCTTTGAATATATTGCTTCTATATAGTCTGGGAAACATATATGCAAAGCATCCAAACAGTACCATTTGCCAATTTTTTGTTCTTCAAGTTTAAGTGAACAACGAGCCCCATTGTTAATCCTTTAACGGAAATTATTTGTAACTTTCGACAAGAAGAGCAATGAATGGAACAGGTAGACGGTTGAAATCATTATATATATTGCTTCAATATGGTCTAAGAAACATGTACGCAAAGCATCCAAACAGTACCATTCGCCAATTTTTTGTTCTTCAAGTTTAAGTGATCAACGAGCCCCATTGTTAATCCTTTAAAGGAAATTATTTGTAAATTACGACAAGTAGAACAATGATTGGAACACGTAGACGGTTGAAATCTTTGTATATATTGCTTCTATATAGTCTAAGAAATATATATGCAAAGCATCCAAACAGTACAATTCGCCAATTTTTTGTTCTTCAAGTTTAAGTGAACAATGAGCCCCATTGTTAATCCTTTATCGGAAATTATTTGTAACTTTCGACAAGTAGAACAATGAATGGAACTGGTAGACGGTTGAAATCTTTGTATATGTTGCTTCTATATAGCCTAAGAAACCTATATGCAAAGCATCTAAACAGTAACATTCGCCAATTTTTTGATCTTCAAGTTTAAGTGAACAATGAGCCCCATTGTTAATCCTTTATCGGAAATTATTTGTAATTTTCGACAAGTAGAACAATGAATCGAACAGTTAGACGGTTGAAATCTTTGTATATATTGCTTCTATATAATCTAAGAAACATATATGCAAAGCATCTATCAGTACCATTCGCCAATTTTTTGTTCTTCAAGTTTAGGTGAACAACGAGCCCCATTGATAATCATGAACCGGAAATTATTTGTAACTTTCTACAAGTAGAACAATGAATGGAACAGGTAGACGGTTGAAATCATTGTATATATTGCTTCCATATAGTCTAAGAAACATATATGCAAAGCATCCAAACAGTACAATTCGCCAATTTTTTGTTTTTCAAGTTTAAGTGAACAATGAGCCCCAATGGTTAATCCTTTATCGGTAATTATTTGTAAATTTCGGCAAGTAGAACAATGAATGGAATAGGTAGACGGTTGAAATCATTGTATATATTGCTTCTATATAGTCTAAGAAACATATATGCATAGCGTCCAAACAGTACAATTCGCCAATTTTTTGCTCTTCAAGTTTAAGTGAACTACGAGCCCCATTGTTAATCATTTAAAGGAAATTATTTGTAAATTTCGACAAGTAGAACAATGAATGGACCAGGTAGACTGTTGAAATCATTGTATATATTGCTTCTATATAGTCTAAGAAACATATATGCATAGCGTCCAAACAGTACAATTCGCCAATTTTTTGCTCTTCAAGTTTAAGTGAACTACGAGCCCCATTGTTAATCTTTTAAAGGAAATTATTTGTAAATTTCGGCAAGTAGAACAATGAATGGAATAGGTAGACGGTTGAAATCATTGTATATATTGCTTCTATATAGTCTAAGAAATATATATGCAAAGCATCCAAACAGTACCATTCGCCAATTTTTTGTTCTTCAAGTTTAAGTGAACAACGAGCCCCATTGATAATCATGAACCGGAAATTATTTGTAACTTTCTACAAGTAGAACAATGAATGGAACAGGTAGACGGTTGAAATCATTGTATATATTGCTTCCATATAGTCTAAGAAACATATATGCAAAGCATCCAAACAGTACAATTCGCCAATTTTTTGTTTTTCAAGTTTAAGTGAACAATGAGCCCCAATGGTTAATCCTTTATCGGTAATTATTTGTAACTTTCGACAAGTAGAACAATGAATGGAACATGTAGACGGTTGAAATCCTTGTATATATTGCGTCTATATAGTCTAAAAAACATATATGCAAAGCATCCAAACAGTACAATTCGCCAATTTATTGTTCTTCAAGTTTAAGTGAACAACGAGCCCCATTGTTAATCCTTTAAAGGAAATTATTTGTAAATTTCGACAAGCAGAACAATGAATGGTACAGGTAGACGGTAGAAATCTTTGTATATATTGCTTCTATATAATCTAAGAAACATATATGCAAAGCATCCAAACAGTACCATTCGCCAATTTTTTGTTCTTCAAGTTTAAGTGAACTACGAGCCCCATTGTTAATCCTTTAAAGGAAATTATTTGGAATTTTCGACAAGCAGAACAATGAATGGTACAGGTAGACGGTTGAAATCTTTGTATATATTGCTTCTATATAATCTAAGAAACATATATGCAGAGCATCCAAACAGTACCATTCGCCAATTTTTTTTTCTTCAAGTTCAAGTGAACAACGATCCCCATTGATAATCATGAAACGGAAATTATTTGTAACTTTCTACAAGTAGAACAATGAATAGAACAGGTAGACGGTTGAAATCTTTGTATATCTTGCTTCTATATAGTCTAAGAAACCTATATGCAAAGCATCTAAACATTAACAATCGCCAATTTTTTGATCTTCAAGTTTAAGTGAACAGCGAGCCCCATTGATAATCATGAAATGGAAATTATTTGTAACTTTCAACAAGTAGAACAATGAATAGTACAGGTAGACGGGTGAAATCTTTCTATATATTGCTTCTAAATAGTCTAAGAAACATATATGCAAAGCATCCAAACAGTACAATTCGCCAATTATTTTATCTTCAAGTTTAAGTGAACTACGAGCCCCATTGTTAATACTTTAACGGAAATTATTTGTAACTTGCGACAAGTAGAACAATGATTGGAACTCGTAGACGGTTGAAATCTTTGTATATATTGCTTCTATATAATCTAAGAAACATAGATTCAAAGCATCCAAACAGTACAATTCGCCAATTTTTTGTTCTTCAAGTTCAAGTGAACTACGAGCTCCATTGTTAATCCCTTAACGGAAATTATTTGAAACTTTCGACAAGTAGAACAATGATTGGAACACGCAGACGGTTGAAATCTTTGTATATTTTGCTTCCATATAGTCTAAGAAACATATATGCAAAGCATCCAAACAGTACCATTCGCCAATTTTTTGTTCTTCAAGTTTAAGTGAACAACGAGCCCCATTGATAATCATGAAACGGAAATTATTTCTAACTTTCGACAAGAAGAACAATGAATAGAACAGGTAGACGGTTGGAATCTTTGTATATATTGCTTCTATATAGTCTAAGAAACATATGTGCAAAGCATCCAAACAGTACAATTCGCCAATTTATTGTTCTTCAAGTTTAAGTGAACAACGAGCCCCATTGATAATCATGAAACGGAAATTATTTGTAACTTTCTACAAGTAGAACAATGAATAGAACAGGTAGACGGTTGAAATCTTTGTATATGTTGCTTCTATATAGTCTAAGAAACTTATATGCAAAGCATCTAAACAGTAACAATCGCCAATTTTTTGATCTTCAAGTTTAAGTGAACAGCGAGCCCCATTGATAATTATGAAATGGAAATTATTTGTAACTTTCTACAAGTAGAACAATGAATAGTACAGGTAGACGGGTGAAATCTTTCTATATATTGCTTCTAAATAGTCTAAGAAACATATATGCAAAGCGTCCAAACAGTACAATTCGCCAATTTTTTGCTCTTCAAGTTTAAGTGAACTACGAGCCCCATTGTTAATCCTTTAAAGGAAATTATTTGTAAATTTCGGCAAGTAGAACAATGAATGGAATAGGTAGACGGTTGAAATCATTGTATATATTGCTTCTATATAGTCTAAGAAACATATATGCATAGCGTCCAAACAGTACAATTCGCCAATTTTTTGCTCTTCAAGTTTAAGTGAACTACGAGCCCCATTGTTAATCATTTAAAGGAAATTATTTGTAAATTTCGACAAGTAGAACAATGAATGGACCAGGTAGACTGTTGAAATCATTGTATATATTGCTTCTATATAGTCTAAGAAACATATATGCATAGCGTCCAAACAGTACAATTCGCCAATTTTTTGCTCTTCAAGTTTAAGTGAACTACGAGCCCCATTGTTAATCTTTTAAAGGAAATTATTTGTAAATTTCGGCAAGTAGAACAATGAATGGAATAGGTAGACGGTTGAAATCATTGTATATATTGCTTCTATATAGTCTAAGAAATATATATGCAAAGCATCCAAACAGTACAATTCGCCAATTTCTGGTTCTTCAAGTTTAAGTAAACTAAGATCCCCATTGTTAATCCCTTAACGGAAATTATTAGTAACTTTCGACAAGTAGAACAATGAATGGAACAGGTAGACGGTTGAAATCACTGTATATATTGCTTCTATATAGTCTAAGAAACATATATGCAAATCATCCAAACAGTACCATTCGCCAATTTTTTGTTCTTCAAGTTTAAGTGAACAACGAGCACCATTGATAATCATGAAACGGAAATTATTTGTAACTTTCGACAAGTAGAACAATGAATGGAACATGTAGACGGTTGAATTCTTTGTATATATTGCTTCCATATAGTCTAAGAAACATATATGCAAAGCATCCAAACAGAACAATTCGCCAATTTATTGTTCTTCAAGTTTAAGTGAACAACGAGCACCATTGTTAATCCTTTAAAGGAAATTATTTGTAAATTTCGACAAGCAGAACAATGAATGGTACAGGTAGACGATTGAAATCTTTGTATATATTGCTTCTATATAATCTAAGAAACATATATGCAAAGCATCCAAACAGTACCATTCGCCAATTTTTTGGTCGTCAACTTTAAGTGAACTACGAGCCCCATTGTTAATCCTTTAAAGGAAGTTATTTGTAATTTTCGACAAGCAGAACAATGAATGGTACAGGTAGACGGTTGAAATCTTTGTATATATTGCTTCTATATAATCTAAGAAACATATATGCAGAGCATCCAAACAGTACCATTCGCCAATTTTTTTTTCTTCAAGTTTAAGTGAACAACGATCCCCATTGATAATCATGAAACGGAAATTATTTGTAACTTTCTACAAGTAGAACAATGAATAGAACAGGTAGACGGTTGAAATCTTTGTATATCTTGCTTCTATATAGTCTAAGAAACCTATATGCAAAGCATCTAAACATTAACAATCGCCAATTTTTTGATCTTCAAGTTTAAGTGAACAGCGAGCCCCATTGATAATCATGAAATGGAAATTATTTGTAACTTTCTACAAGTAGAACAATGAATAGTACAGGTAGACGGGTGAAATCTTTCTATATATTGCTTCTAAATAGTCTAAGAAACATATATGCAAAGCGTCCAAACAGTACAATTCGCCAATTTTTTGCTCTTCAAGTTTAAGTGAACTACGAGCCCCATTGTTAATACTTTAAAGGAAATTATTTGTATATTTCGGCAAGTAGAACAATGAATGGAATAGGTAGACGGTTGAAATCATTGTATATATTGCTTCTATATAGTCTAAGAAACATATATGCATAGCGTCCAAACAGTACAATTCGCCAATTTTTTGCTCTTCAAGTTTAAGTGAACTACGAGCCCCATTGTTAATCCTTTAAAGGAAATTATTTGTAAATTTCGGCAAGTAGAACAATGACTGGAATAGGTAGACGGTTGAAATCATTGTATATATTGCTTCTATATAGTCTAAGAAATATATATGCAAAGCATCCAAACAGTACAATTCGCCAATTTCTGGTTCTTCAAGTTTAAGTAAACTAAGATCCCCATTGTTAATCCCTTAACGGAAATTATTTGTATCTTTCGACAAGTAGAACAATGAATGGAACATGTAGACGGTTGAAATCACTGTATATATTGCTTCTATATAGTCTAAGAAACATATATGCAAATCATCCAAACAGTACAATTCGCCAATTATTTGATCTTCAATTTTAAGTGAACTACGAGCCCCATTGTTAATACTTTAACGGAAATTATTTGTAACTTGCGACAAGTAGAACAATGAATGGAACAGGTAGACGATTGAAATCAATGTATATATTGCTTCTATATAGTCTAAGAAACATATATGCAAAGCATCCAAACAGTACCATTCATCAATTTTTTGTTCTTCAAGTTTAAGTAAACTACGATCCCCATTGTTAATCCTTTAACGGAAATTATTTGTAACTTTCGACAAGTAGAACAATGAATGGAACAGGTAGACGGTTGAAATAATTGTATATATTGCTTCTATATAGTCTAAGAAACATATATGCAAAGCATCCAAACAGTACAATTCGCCAATTTTTTGTTCTTCAAGTTTAAGTGAACAATGAGCCCCAATGGTTAAACCTTTATCGGAAATTATTTGTAATTTTCGACAAGTAGAACAATGAATGGATCATGTAGACGGTTGAAATCATTGTATATGTTGCTTCTATATAGTCTAAGAAACATATATGCATAGCATCCAAACAGTACAATTCGACAATTTTTTGTTCTTCAAGTTTAAGTGAACTACGAGCCCCATTGTTAATCCTTTAACGGAAATTAATTGTAACTTTCTACAAGTAGAACAATGATTGGAACACGTAGACGGTTGAAATCTTTGTATATATTGCTTCCATATAGTCTAAGAAACATGTACGCAAAGCATCCAAACATACCATTCGCCAATTTTTTGTTCTTCAAGTTTAAGTGTACAATGAGCCCCAATGGTTAATCCTTTATCGGAAATTACTTGTAATTTTCGACAAGTAGAACAATGAATGGAACAGGTAGACGGTTGAGATCTTTGTATATATTGCTTCTATATAATCTAAGAAACATATATGCAAAGCATCCAAACAGTACAATTCGCCAATTTTTTGTTCTTCAAGTTTAAGTGAACAATGAGCCCCATTGTTAATCCTTTAAAGGAAATTATTTGTAAATTTCGACAAGTAGAACAATGAATGGAACAGGTAGACTGTTGAAATCATTGTATATATTGCTTCTATATAGTCCAAGAAACATATATGCAAAGCATCCAGACAGTACAATTCGCCATTTATTGTTCTTCAAGTTTAAGTGAACAACGAGCCCTATTGTTAATGCTTTAAAGGAAATTATTTGTAAATTTCGACAAGTAGAACAATGAATGGAACAGGTAGGCGGTTGAAATCTTTCAATATAATGCTTCTATATAGTCTAAGAAACATATATGCAAATACTCCAAACAGTACAATTCGCCAATTTTTTGCTCTTCAAGTTTAAGTGAACTACGAGCCCCATTGTTAATCCTTTAAAGGAAATTATTTGTAACTTTCGACAAGTAGAACAATGAATGGAACAGGTAGACGGTTGAAATCATTGTATATATTGCTTCTATATAGTCTAAGAAACATATATGCAAAGCATCCAAACAGTACAATTCGCCAATTTTTTGTTCTTCAAGTTTAAGTGAACAATGAGCCCCAATGGTTAATCCTTTATCGGAAATTATTTGTAATTTTCGACAAGTAGAACAATGAATGGATCATGTAGACGGTTGAAATCATTGTATATGTTGCTTCTATATAGTCTAAGAAACATATATGCATAGCATCCAAACAGTACAATTCGACAATTTTTTGTTCTTCAAGTTTAAGTGAACTACGAGCCCCATTGTTAATCCTTTAACGGAAATTAATTGTAACTTTCTACAAGTAGAACAATGATTGGAACACGTAGACGGTTGAAATCTTTGTATATATTGCTTCCATATAGTCTAAGAAACATGTACGCAAAGCATCCAAACAGTACCATTCGCCAATTTTTTGTTCTTCAAGTTTAAGTGTACAATGAGCCCCAATGGTTAATCCTTTATCAGAAATTACTTGTAATTTTCGACAAGTAGAACAATGAATGGAACAGGTAGACGGTTGAGATCTTTGTATATATTGCTTCTATATAATCTAAGAAACATATATGCAAAGCATCCAAACAGTACAATTCGCCAATTTTTTGTTCTTCAAGTTTAAGTGAACAATGAGCCCCATTGTTAATCCTTTAAAGGAAATTATTTGTAAATTTCGACAAGTAGAACAATGAATGGAACAGGTAGACTGTTGAAATCATTGTATATATTGCTTCTATATAGTCCAAGAAACATATATGCAAAGCATCCAGACAGTACAATTCGCCATTTATTGTTCTTCAAGTTTAAGTGAACAACGAGCCCTATTGTTAATGCTTTAAAGGAAATTATTTGTAAATTTCGACAAGTAGAACAATGAATGGAACAGGTAGGCGGTTGAAATCTTTCTATATAATGCTTCTATATAGTCTAAGAAACATATATGCAAATCGTCCAAACAGTACAATTCGCCAATTTTTTGCTCTTCAAGTTTAAGTGAACTACGAGCCCCATTGTTAATCCTTTAAAGGAAATTATTTGTAAATTTCGACAAGTAGAACAATGACTGGAACAGGTAGACGGTTGAAATCTTTGTATATATTGCTTCTATATAGTCTTAGAAACATATATGCAAAGCATCCAAACAGTACCAGTCGCCAATTTCTTGTTCTTCGAGTTTAAGTAAACAACGAGCCCCATTGTTAATCCTTTAAAGGAAATTATTTGTAACTTTCGACAAGTAGAACAAGGAATGGACCAGGTAGACGGGTGAAATCTTTCTATATATTGCTTCTATATAGTCTAAGAAACATATATGCAAAGCATCCAAACAGTACAATTCGCCAATTATTTGATCTTCAAGTTTAAGTGAACTACGAGCCCCATTATTAATCCTTTATCGGAAATTATTTGTAACTTTCGACATGTAGAACAATGAATGGAACAGGTAGACGGTTGAAATCATTATATATATTGCTTCTACATAGTCTAAGAAACATATATGCAAAGCATCCAAACAGTACCATTCGCCAATTTTTTGTTCTTCAGGTTTATGTGAACTACGAGCCCCATTGTTAATACTTTAACGGAAATTACTTGTAACTTTCGACAAGTAGAACAATGAATGGAACAGGTAGACGGTTGAAATCTTTGTATATATTGCTTCTATATAATCTAAAAAACATATATTCAAAGCATCCAAACAGTACAATTCGCCAATTTTTTGTTCTTCAAGTTTAGTGAACAATGAGCCCCAATGGTTAATCCTTTATCGGAAATTATTAGTAATTTTCGACAAGTAGAACAATGAATGGAACAGGTAGACGGTTGAAATCTTTGTATATATTGCTTCTATATAATCTAAGAAACATATATGCAAAGCATCTAAACAGTAACAATCGCCAATTTTCTGATCTTCAGGTTTAAGTGAACAGCGAGCCCCATTGATAATCATGAAATGGAAATTATTTGTAACTTTCTACAAGTAGAACAATAAATAGTACAGGTAGACGGGTGAAATCTTTCTATATATTGCTTCTAAATAGTCTAAGAAACATATATGCAAAGCATCCAAACAGTACAATTCGCCAATTATTTGATCTTCAAGTTTAAGTGAACTACGAGCCCCATTGTTAATACTTTAACGGAAATTATTTGTAACTTGCGACAAGTAGAACAATGAATGGAACAGGTAGCCGGTTGAAATCAATGTATATATTGCTTCTATATAGTCTAAGTAACATATATGCAAATCATCCAAACAGTACCATTCGCCAATTTTTTGTTCTTCAAGTTTAAGTGAACAACGAGCACCATTGATAATCATGAAACGGAAATTATTTGTAACTTTCGACAAGTAGAACAATGAATGGAACATGTAGACGGTTGAATTCTTTGTATATATTGCTTCCATATAGTCTAAGAAACATATATGCAAAGCATCCAAACAGTACCATTCGCCACTTTTTTGTTTTTCAAGTTTAAGTGAACAATGAGCCCCAATGGTTAATCATTTATCGGTAATTATTTGTAACTTTCGACAAGTAGAACAATGAATGGAACAGGTAGACGGTTGAAATCCTTGTATATATTGCGTCTATATAGTCTAAGAAACATATATGCAAAGCATCCAAACAGAACAATTCGCCAATTTATTGTTCTTCAAGTTTAAGTGAACAACGAGCACCATTGTTAATCCTTTAAAGGAAATTATTTGTAAATTTCGACAAGCAGAACAATGAATGGTACAGGTAGACGATTGAAATCTTTGTATATATTGCTTCTATATAATCTAAGAAACATATATGCAAAGCATCCAAACAGTACCATTCGCCAATTTTTTGGTCGTCAACTTTAAGTGAACTACGAGCCCCATTGTTAATCCTTTAAAGGAAATTATTTGTAATTTTCGACAAGCAGAACAATGAATGGTACAGGTAGACGGTTGAAATCTTTGTATATATTGCTTCTATATAATCTAAGAAACATATATGCAGAGCATCCAAACAGTACCATTCGCCAATTTTTTTTTCTTCAAGTTTAAGTGAACAACGATCCCCATTGATAATCATGAAACGGAAATTATTTGTAACTTTCTACAAGTAGAACAATGAATAGAACAGGTAGACGGTTGAAATCTTTGTATATCTTGCTTCTATATAGTCTAAGAAACCTATATGCAAAGCATCTAAACATTAACAATCGCCAATTTTTTGATCTTCAAGTTTAAGTGAACAGCGAGCCCCATTGATAATCATGAAATGGAAATTATTTGTAACTTTCTACAAGTAGAACAATGAATAGTACAGGTAGACGGGTGAAATCTTTCTATATATTGCTTCTAAATAGTCTAAGAAACATATATGCAAAGCGTCCAAACAGTACAATTCGCCAATTTTTTGCTCTTCAAGTTTAAGTGAACTACGAGCCCCATTGTTAATACTTTAAAGGAAATTATTTGTATATTTCGGCAAGTAGAACAATGAATGGAATAGGTAGACGGTTGAAATCATTGTATATATTGCTTCTATATAGTCTAAGAAACATATATGCATAGCGTCCAAACAGTACAATTCGCCAATTTTTTGCTCTTCAAGTTTAAGTGAACTACGAGCCCCATTGTTAATCCTTTAAAGGAAATTATTTGTAAATTTCGGCAAGTAGAACAATGAATGGAATAGGTAGACGGTTGAAATCATTGTATATATTGCTTCTATATAGTCTAAGAAATATATATGCAAAGCATCCAAACAGTACAATTCGCCAATTTCTGGTTCTTCAAGTTTAAGTAAACTAAGATCCCCATTGTTAATCCCTTAACGGAAATTATTTGTAACTTTCGACAAGTAGAACAATGAATGGAACAGGTAGACGGTTGAAATCTTTGTATATATTGCTTCTATATAATCTAAGAAACATATATGCAAAGCATCTAAACAGTAACAATCGCCAATTTTCTGATCTTCAGGTTTAAGTGAACAGCGAGCCCCATTGATAATCATGAAATGGAAATTATTTGTAACTTTCTACAAGTAGAACAATAAATAGTACAGGTAGACGGGTGAAATCTTTCTATATATTGCTTCTAAATAGTCTAAGAAACATATATGCAAAGCATCCAAACAGTACAATTCGCCAATTATTTGATCTTCAAGTTTAAGTGAACTACGAGCCCCATTGTTAATACTTTAACGGAAATTATTTGTAACTTGCGACAAGTAGAACAATGAATGGAACAGGTAGCCGGTTGAAATCAATGTATATATTGCTTCTATATAGTCTAAGTAACATATATGCAAAGCATCCAAACAGTAACATTCGCCAATTTTTTGTTCTTCAAGTTTAAGTGAACAACAAGCCCCATTGGTAATCATGAAACGGAAATTATTTGTAAATTTCTACAAGTAGAACAATGAATGGAACAGGTAGACGGTTGAAATCTTTGTATATATTGCTTCTATATAATCTAAGAAACATATATGCAAAGCATCCAAACAGTACAATTCGCCAATTATTTGATCTTCAAGTTTAAGTGAACTACGAGCCCCATTGTTAATCCTTTAACGGAAATTAATTGTAACTTTCTACAAGTAGAACAATGATTGGAACACGTAGACGGTTGAAATCTTTGTATATATTGCTTCGATATAGTCTAAGAAACATGTACGCAAAGCATCCAAACAGTACCATTCGCCAATTTTTTGTTCTTCAAGTTTAAGTGTACAATGAGCCCCAATGGTTAATCCTTTATCGGAAATTACTTGCAATTTTCGACAAGTAGAACAATGAATGGAACAGGTAGACGGTTGAGATCTTTGTATATATTGCTTCTATATAATCTAAGAAACATATATGCAAAGCATCCAAACAGTACAATTCGCCAATTTTTTGTTCTTCAAGTTTAAGTGAACAATGAGCCCCATTGTTAATCCTTTAAAGGAAATTATTTGTAAATTTCGACAAGTAGAACAATGAATGGAACAGGTAGACTGTTGAAATCATTGTATATATTGCTTCTATATAGTCCAAGAAACATATATGCAAAGCATCCAGACAGTACAATTCGCCATTTATTGTTCTTCAAGTTTAAGTGAACAACGAGCCCTATTGTTAATGCTTTAAAGGAAATTATTTGTAACTTTCGACAAGTAGAACAAGGAATGGACCAGGTAGACGGGTGAAATCTTTCTATATATTGCTTCTATATAGTCTAAGAAACATATATGCAAAGCATCCAAACAGTAACATTCGCCAATTTTTTGTTCTTCAGGTTTATGTGAACTACGAGCCCCATTGTTAATACTTTAACGGAAATTAATTGTAATTTTCTACAAGTAGAACAATGAATGGAACAGGTAGACGGAGGAAATCCTTCTATATATTGCTTCTATATAGTCTAAGAAACATATATGCAAAGCATCCAAACAGTACAATTCGCCAATTTATTGTTCTTCAAGTTTAAGTGAACTACGAGACCCAATGGTTAATCCTTTATCGGAAATTACTTGTAACTTTCGACAAGTAGAACAATGAATGGAACAGGTAGACGGTTGAAATCTTTGTATATATTGCTTCTATATAATCTAAGAAACATATATTCAAAGCATCCAAACAGTACAATTCGCCAATTTTTTGTTCTTCAAGTTTAGTGAACAATGAGCCCCAATGGTTAATCCTTTATCGGAAATTATTAGTAATTTTTGACAAGTAGAACAATGAATGGAACAGGTAGACGGTTGAAATCTTTGTATATATTGCTTCTATATAATCTAAGAAACATATATGCAAAGCATCTAAACAGTAACAATCGCCAATTTTCTGATCTTCAGGTTTAAGTGAACAGCGAGCCCCATTGATAATCATGAAATGGAAATTATTTGTAACTTTCTACAAGTAGAACAATAAATAGTACAGGTAGACGGGTGAAATCTTTCTATATATTGCTTCTAAATAGTCTAAGAAACATATATGCAAAGCATCCAAACAGTACAATTCGCCAATTATTTGATCTTCAAGTTTAAGTGAACTACGAGCCCCATTGTTAATACTTTAACGGAAATTATTTGTAACTTGCGACAAGTAGAACAATGAATGGAACAGGTAGCCGGTTGAAATCAATGTATATATTGCTTCTATATAGTCTAAGAAACATATATGCAAAGCATCCAAACAGTAACATTCGCCAATTTTTTGTTCTTCAAGTTTAAGTGAACAACAAGCCCCATTGGTAATCATGAAACGGAAATTATTTGTAACTTTCTACAAGTAGAACAATGAATAGAACAGGTAGACGGATGAAATCTTTGTATATGTTGCTTCTATATAGTCTATGAAACCTATATGCAAAGCATCTAAACAGTAACAATCGCCAATTTTTTGATCTTCAAGTTTAAGTGAACAGCGAGCCCCATTGATAATCATGAAATGGAAATTATTTGTAACTTTCTACAAGTAGAACAATGAATAGTACAGGTAGACGGGTGAAATCTTTCTATATATTGCTTCTAAATAGTCTAAGAAACATATATGCAAAGTATCCAAACAGTACAATTCGCAAATTTTTTGTTCTTCAAGTTTAAGTGAACTACGAGCCCCATTGTTAATCCTTTAAAGGAAATTATTTGTAATTTTCGGCAAGTAGAACAATGATTGGAGCACGTAGACGGTTGAAATCTTTGTATATATTGCTTCTATATAGTCTAAGAAACCTATATGCAAAGCATCTAAACAGTACCATTCGCCAAATTTTTGTTCTTCAGGTTTAAGTGAACAATGAGCCCCATTGTTAATCCTTTATCCGAAATTATTTGTAACTTTCGACAAGTAGAACACTGAATGGAACTGGTAGACGGTTGAAATCTTTGTACATGTTGCTTCTATATAGTCTAAGAAAACTATATGCAAAGCATCTAAACAGTAACATTCGCCAATTATTTGATCTTCAAGTTTAAGTGAACAATGAACCCCATTGTTAATCCTGTTACGTCCCGAAGGGCGAAATTCTTTTTATTTTATTTTCTTTTATTTTTCTGTCGCATTTGTCAATACTATGTATTGTGGGAGATTCCCTCGACAAGTGCGCGGAACATTATTATGTATTCTCCGATTCGAAATACGTAGCGTTGCTTACTCATGAACGAAGCATCTAGCTGCGAAGCAGAATCGTTTGAGATATCAAATTTTTACGCCGCATCGAAACCGTCCGGCTGGTTCTCCGTCGAAAACGAGAGGCCCAAGGTTGTTTAAACGTATCGATTTTTGACGCCTGACGCAGTCTCGTCTTCGGAGAAGTTTCCAGAACTTTTGGAGAGAGACATCGGTCAGATGCCGGATGAGCCTTCAAATACTTATGTATTGTGGGAGTTAACCCTTCGTTGAGCTCATCCATGCATCGACTGTTAAGATCTAATACCGATTTCCTCCAAGAGACGAGATTGCGTACCGTATATTACAAAATTAGCCATAGTTTATAAAATATGTATCATGCGTTCTCCGTCCGATTAATATAAGATGTCACACTCGTATCCGAGAGAAAAGACCGACGGAACGTCTTCGTTCCGACGAAGACACACCGTCTCGCGGGCCAGACGAAAGGGAGGAAATTCGCTACGCGTAAACACCGGCCTTCCCTGCGTTTCGAGCGACTGCCCCACCACGGGGCCCACCACCGAAAGCCCGAAAGCGAGCTTTGCTCGTCACTTCTTCCTGATCAGTCGCGAGGTGCGCTAGGAAAGTCCTTAGTGTTATTAAGCAAAGATTATTCACGTTCATCTCGTGTAGAGTCGCGAATAATAGACTTGACACTTCGTATAAGCGTAATACTCCCGATCGTTAAATCGCGAGGCGCGTGATCGGTTGAGCAGTGAAAAACACTATAAACTCAAATTAACATTTCGTTTTGTTTTAATTTTTAATAAAAGTGATATTTCGTTTTATGTATAATTTTCGTACGTCACACACGATCGTTAAATCGCGAGGCGCGTGATCGTTGGCGATTGTGACTTTTTCGTTTAAAATTGTTATTGTAATTTAACCACTTTATTTTATAATTATATATTTTATCCGAATTATTGTAAATACGTTATATCCGTAATAGTTTATAGGCACGCAAGAAAATTCGACCGTAAACTAATACAATTTTCTGTTCAGCTCTAGGAAAGAATTGTTACGACAATATATATAAGAAAACACAGCTAACATCGAAGTACACACGTACACAAATACGCCTGATTATAATTATAACACCGTAAATCAGGGTGAGTTTTAATTTTTCATCTTTGTTTATTGTTTGGAATTCAATGTTTATTTCGTTAAATCGTTTTGTAACAAATCATAACTGAATTTATGACATTCACCCAAGTTAATTACCGTATAATTGTTAAATTATAAATTACTGTAAATGGGAGATTATTTCGGAAATCGACCGATTAACTCAAACGAATCATCGTTTGTGGGATAACGCCCTTGAGTCAAAATCTCACGAATCCGAGGTAGTCTCACCACCACATTTTTGTAACAATACAATTTTGGATTTACATGTTTCCATTCGTACGATTCAATCGATAATAATTGAAATATAGACTCTTTCTATTATTATTCAAATTTGCTTGTTTTAATTACGAAAGTTGATAGCCCTCTTTGATTTTATAGTCCTGGGACCTGTATAGGACCTTGTAGATCGACACCCATCCGTCCTGTCCTCTCTTAGCCATCTGCTAAGTAGAGTATCTTTAATTCAATTTTCTACATATTCAAATTCTCATATTCGGGGCCGCGTGAAATCACCGCCCGTCGGCATCGGCTCGACGACGGACGACGAGACCGTGCGCGCGTGTTTTAAACGAAACTCGCACCGCCGGACGCGCGACCACTCCCGCTCGTAACAAAAAAATGGTGTCAGAAGTGGGATGGGATCGATCTGCCACCAAAGGACTATCAAATTAAAATTTAATATTCCATTTCTTTAAAATAAGAAAGTTTTCACTTCGATTAATTGTCTTTGGTTTATGATATTATTGATTATTTTCACGAAAAAGTTCAAACTATTTTATTTTGTTCCATTATTAGAAGATTACCATGATATCGTATTCTGTTATTTTTCTCTGAATATTTCTTGTGCGTTATATCACTATTTTAATTATTTATCTGTTCAATACGTTTTTCATAATATTATATTTTATCTTTATTGATGTATATAATTTGCATTGATATTTAACCTGTTATATTGATTATAATTTTCCTATTTGTTGGAAAAAGGATTGATAATTTGATTTTGTCTTTCATTAGAAAAAAAAAAAAAAAAAAAAAAAAAATTAGTATTAGTATTAGTATTAGTTAGAAAACGCAATCCTTGTTCCTATATATATATATATATACTTATATCTATATATTCTTGAAATATTATATTACTTTGTTTAATTTGTTCTTGAACACATACATATATATCCATTTCAAAATGAATCCGATTGAAAACGCTGCTCAAAGCGCGAACGCGAATAATTCCGTAAACGTAACCGCAGAAGATTTACATGCTTCAAATAAAATGATGACTTCTTTGGCAGAATGTTTTACAATCCAACACAGTATGCAAAATATTCCGTTTTTCGATGGAAAAAATATTCCACTTAAAAATTTCTTACAAGATGTACAAAATGGTTCAATCTATGTGCCTCCAGTATTAGAAAGCTCGTTCACTAAAGCAGTATTAGGTAAATTACAGGGTGCTGCAAGAGATAGCACATGGGGGAAAAACTTTGATAGAATAGATGATTTAATAAAACATTTAAAGGAAAGATTTGCATCAGAGAAAACATATTCATATTTTCATCGCGAAATAGAGAATATTAGAATGAAAATTGGCGAAACGGTAAATGACTTTTCTGATAGACTACGCATTTTATTAAACAGTGCACGTAATGCATTAGAAGATAAATACGGTCTAGATGCAGGAAGAATGATAGTTCCCGTTGAAGAATGCGCACTAGATGCATTCATTAGAGGATTACCAGACCAAATTGCTATCGCTGTTGATACCCGCGATCCAAGAACATTAGATGATGCAGTAAGAATTGCCACAAAAATAGAATCTAGAATGAAATCAGGAATAATTCCGGGTTTAGAACCACAACGTTTAATGTTATCACAAAATTTAGAATCCGTAGAATCAAGTCACAAAGAATACAAAAATTATCGCGATCAAAGAGCGAGAACACCTAGTCCAACGCCAGGTCCTTCAAATCGTTCAAAATCACCCACAGGTATTTTAAAATCACCCACACACAAAACTTCCTCACCAGATCCGCATAAATATCCATTTCCATCATATCCGCCGTATTATCCACCATATTTTTACCAGCCAATGCCTTATAATCCGATGTATCCTCATCCATATAACCCCAATCAAAATTATCACACTTTTCAAAATTCTCAGAACCGACCGATTTCACCTGAACATTCTTCATCCTTCACACATGAACGTCAATCTAGGCCAAATTCTCCTTTTCGAAAATCCATTCAATTTCGCTCAGAATCACCAAATCGTTTTGACAATAAAAATTTAAACTCAGAAATGACTCACCGGACAGACGCGACGGTGAGACAACTCAATCAAGAGCGTCGCAAACCGATCCAAACATTAGCTTCGGAGGAACAAACATCACATTATCGCGAGAAAAAGAATCACCATTAATTAAAATGTTCGCAGAAGAATTTCGTAATAATTCGGCAGTTTTCTTAATAGACACAGGCGCGGATGTTAATCTCATAAAATTAGATGCATTACATGATGAAATTACAGTTCAATTGCAAGAGTCTATTAAATTAGCAGGTATTTCATCCGAAAAATTAGAAACAATAGGTACGACCACAATTAAACTTTTATAACAACCGGTACAATTTCATTTAGTAGAATCATCATTTCCAATTAAATGCGATGGAATCTTGGGAAAAGATTATCTGCGACAAGAACAGGCAGAAATATCTTTTGCACATAACACTTTGGTAACAAAATCAGAACCTATTAAACCTTTTAAATTTATTGGCGAAAAATCACAAAATTTAGAATCAAGAGCCTTCGTATTAAAATCGCGGACACGACAACCCATAGCTATTAACGTAACTAATTCAGAATTATCAGAAGGTTACCTACCAAAATTAACGACTAAAGAAGGTATTTACATAGGAGAAGCTGCGGTTAGCATTAATCGAGGCGTATGTCATGTTTTGGCTATAAACACTCTTGAAGAAGATATTGAAATTGAAATTCCGCCACAAGATATTTATCCGTTCGAATATCACAATTTTCCAGAAGAACAAGAATATTCCGATACAAACTCTGAATCAGAAAATACAAGTTTATTGCAAAAAGCCGACAGAGTTTCTATTATATTAGACAAACTACGTTTAGGACATTTAAATACAGAAGAACGAGAACACGTAATCAAAATTATAGAAGAATTCCCTGATCGTTTTCATCTAGCAGGTGATAAATTGGAAGCCACACCATTAATTCAGCATAAAATTTACACTATCGATAATATACCTATTAACACACGACAGTATCGTTTTCCTCCGGTACACAAAATAGAAATAGAAAATCAAATTTCCGCTAAAATCAGTAATCAGACAATTGCACCTTCTACATCGCCGTACAATTCACCCCTTTGGATAGTTCCTAAGAAACCAGATTCGCACGGTAATCCGAGGTGGCGAATGGTAATAGATTTCAGAAAATTAAATGAAAAGACAATTGGTGATGCATATCCTTTGCCGAATATTGTAGATATCCTAGATCATTTAGGTGAGGCCCGATATTTTTCAACATTTGATCTCGCAAGTGGTTTTCAACAAATAGAAATGGATCCACAAGATAGACCCAAAACAGCATTTTCAACTCCAAACGGACATTATGAATATATTCGAATGCCAGAAGGTTTAAAGAATGCACCAGCAACATTTCAAAGGTTGATGGACCAGGTTTTGCGCGGTTTGCAAGGTGTAGAAGTATTCGTATACCTTGATGACATAGTAGTCTATGCAAAAACTTTAGAGGAACACGGTAGAAAAATACAACGATTATTTAAGAGACTAACAGATGCAAAATTAACATTACAACCAGATAAATGCGAATTTTTAAAAACAGAAGTAACATATTTAGGTCATATAATTAGTCAAAAAGGAGTAAAACCTGATCCAAGAAAAATTATTGCTGTAGAAAAATTTCCGAGACCACAAAATCAAAAAAATGTCAGACAATTTTTGGGACTTGCTGGATATTACCGCCGATTTATTGAACATTTCGCCGCTAAAGCTAAACCATTAACTGAACTTTTAAAAAAAGATGCTAAATTTATTTGGGGTAAAGAACAAAAACATAGCTTTTTGGAATTACGTAAAGCACTGTGTAAAAGTCCAATCCTTCAATATCCAAATTTTGACAAACCCTTCACTCTTACAACAGACGCATCCGATTTTGCAATAGGCGCAGTTTTATCTCAGGAAATCGATGGTCATGATTTACCAATAGCTTATTTATCGCGAAATTTAACCAAACCAGAACAAAACTATACCACTACTGAAAAGGAATGCTTAGCAGTATTATATTCTGTTTTACATTTTAGGCCATATCTTTATGGAAGAAAGTTTACATTGTTTAGTGATCACGAACCGTTAAAATGGATAGATTCAATTAAAGATCCTGGACAAAGATTAATACGTAGGAGATTAAAATTAAGGGATTATGAATATCACTTTGTTCATAAACCAGGTCGTTTAAACGTTAGTGCAGATGCATTATCTAGAAATCCCGTAAAATTATATGAAACCTATTCCACAGATTCATCTAGTTCTACCACTGATCAAGATATTGATTCAGACTCCTCTCAGAACTCCACTAAAGCCAAAATTTATCCTATACATAAGCAGTATTTAAATTCTAAACCATCTACATCCGGAAACACAGAAAAATCATCATCCGATAAACCCAAGAAACCAGGTAGACCTATTGGTTCCACAAATAGACCAAAAATCCCAGTGACAATAGACTCAGAAGCAATAGCTACTCGCACTAGGCAAAGACAAAGGACTACTAATCTTAGACCACGGACTGACGATACGAGACGACTTGACAAACCGACTCTACCTCCGATATTACGTAAAAGAAAGAGTGTTCTACCTAATTTAGATTTTCACCCAAAACTACCAAAACCACTTCGAAAAGAAGTACCTTTAGAGCCTATAACAGAAGAAAGAACTCAAGACGTAGAAGAAATTTTAGAAACAGACCTAGAAAGCATAATGTTAGAAGCACCTCTACCATCTGACGACAGTGACAGTGACGATAACGTTTCAACAACTTCACAACGACATTCGCAAAAATTTACAGGAATTACAAGAAACGTTTGCAAAATTGACTGAACAAACTGAATCCGACAATTCAAGTACTAGCGACATTGATAACGTAGACGACATAGAACTGAATAGACGGACTGCAGACTTACTGAAACGTCATAAAGCACAAGACGATTCCATAATTCACTGGCAACCACAAAATTCCATATCAACTACATCTACATTCCAACGTGAACCTATAGCTTTATCCACACCTTTACCGATACAGTACACTGATTCAAATTTTCAACAACATAATGAGGCTATAGCAGAAGAACAGTCAAAATTAAGTAGCAACAAACCGCATTATACAGGAATTCCGATATCACAGAAGATATTACCTGAAATAGAATCCACATTACCATTAAATCTTCCTCGAAAATCTTTTGGTTCAAAAATTATAAAATTTAGCAGAGACAACTTAACCGCTACCATGGGGAATTATGTCCATTTTATTTCCTCGGATTGCGAGCTAACAAGTCGCATCGGTCGATTACTCGTAGATATAGGAGCAATTAACGTTGATGATCTACGAGAAATGAAACCTAGAGAAGGCCAAGTTCTCGTTACAACCCGTGGGAAACACAAAATTTTCAGTGTCGTTATTCAGAAAAATCATTTTGATAAAATTTGTATTGCAAACTTAAAAATTGGATTACAAAATTTGCAGAAAACATTGATAAAATTAGGCTTAAATACTTTTAAAATTTCAAAAGCAGGAGATTTAATCGATTCATTGTCTCAAGGCACATTAATAGATTTATTAATCGACACCTTTGAGAGAACCGGTATCGAGATAACTATTTGCCAAGGTACTATTCAAATTCCACCTGAAGATCTTCGATTTAAAATTATTTCTGAATATCATGAAAGTTTAGTAGGAGGACATAAAGGGGTTACAAAAACGTATAGAAGAATACGCGAAAGATTTTACTGGCCAGGTTTGAAAAACGATGTACAAAATTTCATTCGAACTTGTAATAGTTGTCATGAAAACAAATTGGTACGCACGAAAACGAGAGAACCAATGTTAATTACAGATACACCCATAGAACCGTTCGTTAAAGTATCATTAGACACTGTAGGACCATTGCCCATAACACCTGATAACAATAGATACATACTCACTATGCAAGACAACTTGACGAAATACTGTATAGCTACACCGGTACCAGATATAAAAGCAGAAACCATAGCTCATGAAATTGTTACAAAACTAATATTACAATTTGGTGCTCCGCAAGTAATATTAACAGACCAAGGAACTAGTTTTACAAACAAATTATTGAAAGAATTAGCACGATTATTCAAAATTAATCACGTTACAACATCAGGTTACAGACCTCAGACAAATGGTGCTCTGGAGAGAAGCCATATCGTACTAGCCGATTATATTAAACATTACATAGATGACTTTGATGATTGGGATCGTTTAGTTCCATTTGCAATGTTTTCTTACAATACTTCAGTACATGAAGGCACAAATTTTACACCCTATGAATTAGTATTTGGAAAATTAGCAAGATTTCCCAGTTCAATTACTACAGAAGAAAATTTACCAACATATAATTCTTATCTTCACGATTTAATAATTAGATTAACTGAAATGCAAATACTAGCAGGTCAAAATTTAATAGCCGCTAAACAAACTTCAAAATTTTATTATGATCAAAAAGCTAGACCATTCCAAGGAAAAATAGGTGATAAAGCGCGCGTTTTAATAGAACTAAAACGAGGAAAATTCGGCAAACGATATCATGGACCATACAAAATTGTTGGAATATTGGAAAAGAACAATATTATTTTGGAAGATGAAAAAGGAAAACGATTCATTAAGCACACAGATAAATTGGAACTCATACCTGATTGATGAAAATTTTTCTTTTCATATTGATACTAGAGGGGACAGATAAAGAAGTATTATCCTAAACATATTTCTCAGCGAATATCACTATCCAAATGTTAAAATTTATCAATACCCGATAAAGTGTGACATCTTACTCCAAAATTATTATTTAGGAAATAAGATTTAAGAATAAGGAAATTGTCATTAAAATATGTAACCATAGTCATAAATTATGTACTTAGTTCTTTAGTTCATAGTAGTGTATCTTCTGAATTCACTGGATCAGCAGCCACCACATCCTCGGACACTTCGCTGAAGACAGTACCGATTTCAAGACGGAAATAGACTAGTCATACCAAGACCAGAACTTGCTCACACAAATCACCAAAAACCAAACTCACATAATCCAGAGCGACTTACAGAGTTTCCACGATGCTACACGTATCATGCGACACCAGACTTCAAACAATTGGATCTGAGAATACCGTATCTACATCCAATCAACAGCCAAGAAAAGTCTCGGAAGACAACTCTAATCGGAATTGAATCGTCAACAATAAACAACGAATTGGCACACAACATCCCGTTTTGCCCAAGCAACCAGGATGATGGACAACCCTATGCCAACTGAACGAGTTGAAAAATTACCATCTGGAAAAACACATCCACATCCAGAAAAAGAAGATAGATGAACCTAATTCGGAAGATGTTACAGTCCCTAGCCAGATACCACTGATGGACCAAGATTTTATCACAATTACTATACCTCTTCTATTTTCTCTTACATATTTTTGATTCTTCCGATTGTCTTCCTCATCTATTCTATTACAATGAAATATTAGTTACTAAAATTCATAACTAATCTGTACGATAACGACACAGGAACTTATGGCATCAACAAACACCGAGAAGCCAGGTCGCGCTGATATTGTGTGTCCAGACCAGCATCCTACATCAAAAAGGAAGGATATCTTGAAGACCGTTTGCATCCCATAGATTCATTCACGCCGCCATACATCACAACCAACGGAGGACGCACCCAAGGCAATCCGAAGAGGACCACAAGATCATAGATTCAACATGCAACTGAGTAGTACTACCGCAACATCGACAACTCCTTTACATCAAGCAACGTAACGATAAGATTTTTTTTTTTTCAAACCTATACCGCAGATCATCGGGGACGATGATTACTTTTAAGGGGGGAGGGATGTTACGTCCCGAAGGGCGAAATTCTTTTTATTTTATTTTCTTTTATTTTTCTGTCGCATTTGTCAATACTATGTATTGTGGGAGATTCCCTCGACAAGTGCGCGGAACATTATTATGTATTCTCCGATTCGAAATACGTAGCGTTGCTTACTCATGAACGAAGCATCTAGCTGCGAAGCAGAATCGTTTGAGATATCAAATTTTTACGCCGCATCGAAACCGTCCGGCTGGTTCTCCGTCGAAAACGAGAGGCCCAAGGTTGTTTAAACGTATCGATTTTTGACGCCTGACGCAGTCTCGTCTTCGGAGAAGTTTCCAGAACTTTTGGAGAGAGACATCGGTCAGATGCCGGATGAGCCTTCAAATACTTATGTATTGTGGGAGTTAACCCTTCGTTGAGCTCATCCATGCATCGACTGTTAAGATCTAATACCGATTTCCTCCAAGAGACGAGATTGCGTACCGTATATTACAAAATTAGCCATAGTTTATAAAATATGTATCATGCGTTCTCCGTCCGATTAATATAAGATGTCACACTCGTATCCGAGAGAAAAGACCGACGGAACGTCTCCGTTCCGACGAAGACACACCGTCTCGCGGGCCAGACGAAAGGGAGGAAATTCGCTACGCGTAAACACCGGCCTTCCCTGCGTTTCGAGCGACTGCCCCACCACAGGGCCCACCACCGAAAGCCCGAAAGCGAGCTTTGCTCGTCACTTCTTCCTGATCAGTCGCGAGGTGCGCTAGGAAAGTCCTTAGTGTTATTAAGCAAAGATTATTCACGTTCATCTCGTGTAGAGTCGCGAATAATAGACTTGACACTTCGTATAAGCGTAATACTCCCGATCGTTAAATCGCGAGGCGCGTGATCGGTTGAGCAGTGAAAAACACTATAAACTCAAATTAACATTTCGTTTTGTTTTAATTTTTAATAAAAGTGATATTTCGTTTTATGTATAATTTTCGTACGTCACACACGATCGTTAAATCGCGAGGCGCGTGATCGTTGGCGATTGTGACTTTTTCGTTTAAAATTGTTATTGTAATTTAACCACTTTATTTTATAATTATATATTTTATCCGAATTATTGTAAATACGTTATATCCGTAATAGTTTATAGGCACGCAAGAAAATTCGACCGTAAACTAATACAATTTTCTGTTCAGCTCTAGGAAAGAATTGTTACGACAATATATATAAGAAAACACAGCTAACATCGAAGTACACACGTACACAAATACGCCTGATTATAATTATAACACCGTAAATCAGGGTGAGTTTTAATTTTTCATCTTTGTTTATTGTTTGGAATTCAATGTTTATTTCGTTAAATCGTTTTGTAACAAATCATAACTGAATTTATGACATTCACCAAAGATAATTACCGTATAATTGTTAAATTATAAATTACTGTAAATGGGAGATTATTTCGGAAATCGACCGATTAACTCAAACGAATCATCGTTTGTGGGATAACGCCCTTGAGTCAAAATCTCACGAATCCGAGGTAGTCTCACCACCACATTTTTGTAACAATACAATTTTGGATTTACATGTTTCCATTCGTACGATTCAATCGATAATAATTGAAATATAGACTCTTTCTATTATTATTCAAATTTGCTTGTTTTAATTACGAAAGTTGATAGCCCTCTTTGATTTTATAGTCCTGGGACCTGTATAGGACCTTGTAGATCGACACCCATCCGTCCTGTCCTCTCTTAGCCATCTGCTAAGTAGAGTATCTTTAATTCAATTTTCTACATATTCAAATTCTCATATTCGGGGCCGCGTGAAATCACCGCCCGTCGGCATCCGCTCGACGACGGACGACGAGACCGTGCGCGCGTGTCGTAAACGAAACTCGCACCGCCGGACGCGCGACCACCCCCGCTCGTAACAATCCTTTATCGGAAATTATTTGTAACTTTCGACAAGTAGAACAATGAATGGAACAGGTAGACGGTTGAAATCTTTGTATATATTGCTTCTATATAGTCTAAGAAACATATATGCAAAGCATCCAAAGAGTACAATTCGCCAATTTATTGTTCTTCAAGTTTAAGTGAACAACGAGCCCCATTGTTATTCCTTTAAAGGAAATTATTTGTAAATTTCGACAAGTAGAACAATGTTTGGTACACGTAGACGGTTGAAATCTTTGTATATATTGCTTCCATATAGTCTAAGAAACATGTACGCAAAGCATCCAAACAGTACCATTCGCCAATTTTTTGTTCTTCAAGTTTAAGTGAACAATGAGCCCCAATGGTTAATCCTTTATCGGAAATTACTTATAATTTTCGACAAGTAGAACATTGAATGGAACAGGTAGACGGTTGAAATCATTGTATATATTGCTTCCATATAGTCTAAGAAACATATATGCAAAGCATCCAAACAGTACAATTCGCCAATTTTTTGTTCATCAAGTTTAAGTGAACAATGAGCCCCAATGGTTAATCCTTTATCGGAAATTATTTGTTAATTTCGACAAGTAGAACAATGAATGGAACAGGTGGACTGTTGAAATCATTGTATATATTGCTTGTATATAGTCTAAGAAACATATCTGCAAATTATCCAAACAGTACAATTCGCCCATTATTTGATCTTCAAGTTTAAGTGAACTACGAGCCCCATTGTTAATACTTTAACGTAAATTATTTGTAACCTGCGACAAGTAGAACAATGAATGGAACAGGTAGACTGTTGAAATCATTGTATATATTGCTTGTATATAGTCTAGGAAACATATCTGCAAATTATCCAAACAGTATAATTCGCCCATTATTTGATCTTCAAGTTTAAGTGAACTACGAGCCCCATTGTTAATACTTTAACGTAAATTATTTGTAACCTGCGACAAGTAGAACAATGAATGGAACAGGTAGACGGTTAAAATCTTTGTATATATTGCTTCTATATAGTCTAAGAAACATATATGCAAAGCATCTAAACAGTACCATTCGCCAATTTTTTGTTCTTCAGGTTTAAGTGAACAATGAGCCCCATAGTTAATCCTTTATCGGAAATTATTTGTAACTTTCGACAAGTAGAACAATGAATGGAACTGGTAGACGGTTGAAATCTTTGTATATGTTGCTTCTATATAGTCTAAGAAAACTATATGCAAAGCATCTAAACAGTAACATTAGCCAATTTTTTGATCTTCAAGTTTAAGTGAACAAGGAGCCCCATTGTTAATCCTTTATCGGAAATTATTTGTAACTTTCGACAAGTAGAACAAGGAATGGAACAGGTAGACGGTTGAAATCTTTGTATATATTGCTTCTATATAGTCTAAGAAACATATATGCAAAGCATCCAAACAGTACCATTCGCCAATTTTTTGTTCTCAAGTGTACGTGAACAACGAGCCCCATTGATAATCATGAAATGGAAATTATTTGTAACTTTCTACATGTAGAACAATGAAGAGTACAGGTAGACGGGTGAAATCTTTCTATATATTGCTTCTATATAGTCCAAGAAACATATATGCAAAGAATCCAAACAGTACAATTCGCCAATTTTTTGTTCTTCAAGTTTAAGTGAACTACGAGCCTCATTGTTAATCCTTTAAAGGAAATTATTTGTAAATTTCGACAAAGTAGAACAATGAATGGAACAGGTAGACGGATGAAATCTTTGTATATATAGCATCTATATAGTCTAAGAAACATATATGCAAAGCATCCAAACAGTACAATTCGCCAATTTATTGTTCTTCAAGTTTAAGTGAACAACGGGCCCCATTGTTAATCCTTTAAAGGAATTTATTTGTAAATTTCGACTAGTAGAACAAAGAATGGAATAGGTAGACGGTTGAAATCATTGTATATATTGCTTCTATATAGTCTAAGAAACATATATGCAAAGCATCCAAACAGTACAATTCGCCAATTTTTTGTTCTTCAAGATTAAGTAAACTACGATCCCCATTGTTAATCCTTTAACGGAAATTATTTGTAAATTTCGACAAGTAGAACAATGAATGGAAGAGGTAGACGGTTGAAATCATTGTATATATTGCTTCTATATAGTCTAAGAAACATATATGCAGAGCATCCAAACAGTACCATTCGCCAATTTATTGTTCTTCAAGTTTAAGTGAACAACGAGCCCCATTGATAATCATGAAAGGGAAATTATTTGTAACTTTCTACAAGTAGAACAATGAATAGAGCAGTTAGACTGTTGAAATCTTTGTATATATTGCTTCTATATAGTTTAAGAAACATATATGCAAAGCATCCAAACAGTACAATTCGCCAATTTATTGTTCTTCAAGTTTAAGTGAACAACGGGCCCCATTGTTAATCCTTTATCGGAAATTATTTGTAACTTTCGACAAGTAGAACAATGAATGGGACAGGTAGACTGTTGAGATCTTTGTATATATTGCTTCTATATAGTCTAAGAAACATATATGCAAAGCATCTAAACAGTACAATTCGCCAATTATTTCATCTTCAAGTTTAAGTGAACAACGAGCCCCATTGTTATTCCTTTAAAGGAAATTATTTGTAAATTTCGACAAGTAGAACAATGTTTGGTACACGTAGACGGTTGAAATCTTTGTATATATTGCTTCTATATAGTCTAAGAAACATATATGCAAAGCATCCAAACAGTACCATTCGCCAATTTTTTGTTCTCAAGTGTACGTGAACAACGAGCCCCATTGATAATCATGAAATGGAAATTATTTGTAACTTTCTACATGTAGAACAATGAATAGTACAGGTAGACGGGTGAAATCTTTCTATATATTGCTTCTATATAGTCCAAGAAACATATATGCAAAGAATCCAAACAGTACAATTCGCCAATTTTTTGTTCTTCAAGTTTAAGTGAACTACGAGCCTCATTGTTAATCCTTTAAAGGAAATTATTTGTAAATTTCGACAAAGTAGAACAATGAATGGAACAGGTAGACGGATGAAATCTTTGTATATATAGCATCTATATAGTCCAAGAAACATATATGCAAAGCATCCAAACAGTACAATTCGCCAATTTATTGTTCTTCAAGTTTAAGTGAACAACGGGCCCCATTGTTAATCCTTTAAAGGAATTTATTTGTAAATTTCGACTAGTAGAACAAAGAATGGAATAGGTAGACGGTTGAAATCATTGTATATATTGCTTCTATATAGTCTAAGAAACATATATGCAAAGCATCCAAACAGTACAATTCGCCAATTTTTTGTTCTTCAAGATTAAGTAAACTACGATCCCCATTGTTAATCCTTTAACGGAAATTATTTGTAAATTTCGACAAGTAGAACAATGAATGGAAGAGGTAGACGGTTGAAATCATTGTATATATTGCTTCTATATAGTCTAAGAAACATATATGCAGAGCATCCAAACAGTACCATTCGCCAATTTATTGTTCTTCAAGTTTAAGTGAACAACGAGCCCCATTGATAATCATGAAAGGGAAATTATTTGTAACTTTCTACAAGTAGAACAATGAATAGAGCAGTTAGACTGTTGAAATCTTTGTATATATTGCTTCTATATAGTTTAAGAAACATATATGCAAAGCATCCAAACAGTACAATTCGCCAATTTATTGTTCTTCAAGTTTAAGTGAACAACGGGCCCCATTGTTAATCCTTTATCGGAAATTATTTGTAACTTTCGACAAGTAGAACAATGAATGGGACAGGTAGACTGTTGAGATCTTTGTATATATTGCTTCTATATAGTCTAAGAAACATATATGCAAAGCATCTAAACAGTACAATTCGCCAATTATTTCATCTTCAAGTTTAAGTGAACAACGAGCCCCATTGTTATTCCTTTAAAGGAAATTATTTGTAAATTTCGACAAGTAGAACAATGTTTGGTACACGTAGACGGTTGAAATCTTTGTATATATTGCTTCTATATAGTTTAAGAAACATATATGCAAAGCATCCAAACAGTACAATTCGCCAATTCATTGTTCTTCAAGTTTAAGTGAACAACGAGCCTCATTGTTAATCCTTTATCGGAAATTATTTGTAACTTTCGACAAGTAGAACAATGAATGGGACAGGTAGACTGTTGAGATCTTTGTATATATTGCTTCTATATAGTCTAAGAAACATATATGCAAAGCATCTAAACAGTGCAATTCGCCAATTTTTTGTTCTTCAAGTTTAAGTGAACAACGAGCCCCATTGATAATCATGAAACGGAAATTATTTGTAAATTTCTACAAGTAGAACAATGAATAGAACAGGTAGACGGTTGAAATCTTTGTATATGTTGCTTCTATATAGTCTAAGAAACCTATATGAGTAGGTGTCTAATGTGATTACCGCGATATTGCGGCAAGGGGGTGGGGGGGTGAGTTGCGAGGGGGGAAAAGTTTCATTGTGGTAAGGGGGGGTGTGTGGGAGGGGGGAGGTTGGTTGGGAGTGTTGTGGGCGTGACAAAGGTGGGTGGGTGTGGTGTGTTGGGTGTTGGGGGGAGGGTGGTGGGATGTGGGTAGTGCGGTGTGGGGATGTGCGTGTGTGGTTGTGGGGATGGGCGTGTGTGGTTGTGGGGGATAGGAATTTCGCGAGTCGTTAGTAGATGTCTCTGGGTGTCGTGTTTTGGGGTGGGTAAGTGTTGTGTGTCGGTAAAAGGAAGAAGAAGAAGAAGGAGAAGGAGAAAGGAGAAGAAGAGGAGGAGGGCGGAGGAGGAGGAGGAGGAGGAGGATCGGTCGGTAAGCGGTTGAATTATTATTATTATTATTATTATTGTAACGCGACGACGATGACGACGACGATAAAGAGGAAGAAGAAGAAGAAGAAGAAGTTTCGCTGAGGAGTGGGATGGGGTTTGAATACATACGCGCGCACACACACGCTTATGAAAAATTGTATATTTTTCTCTCTTTTGTTTACAATTCCAGGGTGGGAGGGGGATATTCGACAAGAGTATTATCGAACATCCCGTATATAATGGGGTATATCGTTCGTTCTTCGATAGTCGTTGGGGTGACGTATATATTCTATTCTCCCACCTTCGCTCTCGCTATCGTTTTCCTCTCTAATTATGGTCAAGCCGATTGTCGTTGGGTGATATATATATATATATATTCTATTTCCTCATCGCTCTCGCTATCGTTTCCTCTAGTTATGTTCAAGCTGATTGTCGTTGGGATGATGTATATATATATATTCTATTTCCGCATCGCTATCGCTTCCTCTTACGTTATTCGTAATATCGTTCGGTGGAAAAAAGTTTTTCCCTCATTATGCTCGAACGGTTTGCTTAAAGAAGAAAAAAAGAATGAGAATGAGGGAAAGAGAGAAAGAAAGAAAGAAAGAAAGAAAGAATGGAAGAAACAAAGTTTCTTGCAGCATTTTATACGTTTACCTTTTTTTTTCGACGTTGCAACGAAGTTCGTAGTAACGTTTGAGGTGGAAAAGTTTTTTCCTCATTATGCTCGAGCGGTTTGCTTAAACAGAGAGAGAGAGAGAGAGAAAAGAAAGAATGAGGGAAAGAAAGAATGGAAGAAGAAAAAAGTTTCCTGCTACATTTTATATGTTTACCTTTTTTTCAGAGTTCATATAAAATCATGTGCATATTTTTTTTTTTTTTTTTTTTTTTTCGTCAGATAGATATTTGCTTTGCCTCGATTCAAGTAGAAAAAATATTACTAAATGGGAAATTTTAAATTTATGTAATTAACGATTAAGTAATTAATTATAGTTTAAAATATACCAATTTCTGAATGCTTGCACTTCCTCAACAGGGCAATGCATGTTTTTCTTTTTGTGCAAATAACATTTTGTATCAGCAATGACATTATACATCGGATTTACTATAAGCTCGTTAAATTTAGGACAATTTATATTTTCCAAGTTATAATGCTCGAACCCCAAGCCGTTTAAATGTTGCCGTTCAACCGAGCCACCTTTATACGCAAAAACAATCGACTCGTTTCCGGCATAATTTAGCCCACAATTTAATATAACATCATCCACGTCGTACTGCGTTTTAATCTCAAACCCATAATCTTTGAAAAGAATACCGTGTACGTTATGAAACAGATACGTGGCTGTTCTTTTGTCTTTATAGCTTAAATCCGAAAATGTCGATCCTAATAAAAAAGTTTCATGGGTTATATAACCACTTTTAATATCGATAATGGCCAAATCTTTGCATAAAAATTTCCCATTGTTCATAAATCCGTCCATATCAATGATATGGGTGATATTTTCCATATTTTCTCTACAACAAAAAATTTTCATAGTAGAAATAAATTTTTTATAAATAAATAAATAAATAAAGTTTTTATTATTATTAATGTACTTACGTTTCATGTTTGGCGTAGCAACTAATCATTTTTTTTTTTTTTTAAAGTTCTTGTTCACAATTCAAAATTTATCCACTTTTTCACTTGTTTCTCACTTGCCTGTCACTCGGTAATCGGTGTGTGTGATAAATTTCCTCATTTCATGACTATTTATGATATACCCCCCATTCTTCTTCTTCCGGCTTCATTTTTTTCTCCCAATTAGTAATCTTTTAAATAAGATTCTCCCTCCATTCTCCCTCTGTCTTGTTCTCTTTATAAGCCCTACTCTGCCAAGTCGCGAGCACTAGGAGCGGAAGATTTCAATTTCCAACAATTTTTTGGACCCGCAATTACTCGGTTTTTAAGTTATACGAAAAATCGTGTCGAAGCGTGTACAGTTTCATACAAACAGTGTTTAATATGGCGTCAACATCTTTGAAGGATCGTGTTTCAATAATTAACAATTTGGCAATGATAACAAACAAATTGCCTATAATATCGTTAAATAATTTGGAAACAAATAAAGTATATCGTGTTACGGATATTTGCAAAATAAATACCAAATATGGATTAAAGATAATGCTTCATTTGAACGGAGAATATGCAATATTTGTCCCATTGAGGTTGAACGAATTTTTACAACAAAACGAAGACTATTACAATGATATGGATTTCCATGCCAAAGCCGATAAATTGCAAATGTTATACCACGGAACAAAATATAATAAGATAGAATTAATCTTTACGGATATCAGTGGCAACAGCGATATTGACGATAATAATGATAATAACAAAGACATAATAGAGATTAATTTAAATAATAAAAACAAGGAAAAAAATAATAAAAGTAAAAACATAAATAAAAGTTTAAATAAGCCAAAAAATAAAAAAAAAAAGGGGGCAGAAGAAGAAGAAGAAGAAGAAGAAGAAGACGATGAAGAAGAAAAAGAAGAAGAAGAAGAAGAAGAAGAAGAAGAAGAAAAAGGAAAAGAAAAAGAAAAAGAAGAAGAAGAAGAAGTAGAAGACGGTGAAGTAGAAATGCTAGAACAAGAGAAAAAAAAATATATACATGATGATGAAATAGTAAAACGTGCGAAGAAGAAGAAGAAACTAAAATTACAATTGTAGTAAGTTTAAATGTATTCTTAATTAATATTTGAAATGTATTGATGATTACTGATTAATGATTAATATTTCTCTTTACAGATTTTAAAAATTATATAACCCAGCCTAGGACGTAATATGGCGGATATGAAGTGATTCATGAACATCCGACTCTGTAGCTGCTTTATCTTACATATATACTCTTACAATGTATTCATTTTATCTTGCATGTACTCTTACAATGCATTTATTTTATCTTGCATATGCTCTTACAATGTATTCATGATATTCGTTTAGCCAATAAAAATGTATTATGTTATCCGACTTCTATTTCATTTCTAATAAATAGCTGAAACACATTTTTAGCGAATAGTATTACACGAGTCTTTGCGCATACTGTTCTAAGTGAGCATTAGAAGTGTAAAAATATGTTTCGATCATTTTTTACATTAGTTTTAACATTAAATATTCTATACCTTGGAGGTACAATTAATCATTCTGCAAAGAAAAGTTTAAAAATAAATAGTGAAACACGTAGTGTAGTTAATTTTTTACATCAATATGGATATTTAAGAAAACAAAATTTTACTTCAACTTCCGATCTTTTGGCCATTAGCAAGGAATCGTTATCCGAAGCTTTACGAATTTTTCAAGAATATTGGAATATTCAGGCAGATGGTTTATTAAATCCGGAAACTAAAAAATTAATTGAAACTAAACGCTGTGGTGTCAGTGACAACGTATTAGATTTTCAAGAAAATCAACCCAGATGGGGAAAGAAGAATTTATATTGGTATTTTCATGCTGCTACTAATGTGCAGATAGATACAGCAGAAAAAGCTTTTGAACTATGGAAAAGATCGTCAAGAAAAAATTTTATTATGATTAATGATAAAATGAAAGCTGATATTATAATATCATTTTCAAATCCAACGCAGAATTTTATTAGAGAAAATGTACCGTGTCAAAGTATACTCGGGAATTATTCTTTAGCACATGCCTATCTTCCCGGACTTTTTGATACTTCTAAAGAGGTGCATGTAGCAAAAACTTTACCATGGGTAATGAGTCTTGGCAATATACGCAATCAATATAGTCTTTATGCCGTATTAGTTCACGAAATTGGTCATATATTAGGATTACAACATTCGCCTGTACAAACATCTATTATGTATCCTTATTATCAAAGTTTTGATAGTACCTCTGATATTAAGCTTGATAGCAGCGATATTATTGCAATTAAAAATTTATATGATGAGGATTATGATGAAAATGATGATACAGTAACAACAACAACAACAACAACAACGATGATGTTATCAAGTATAATACCAAAAACTACTTCAAAATCGTCAGTAAATCCTAAAGATGGAAGAAATAATGTTTTGGAGAATGGCGATATATGTAAATTAAATACTGATTATATGAAATTTTTCATATTCAGAAAACGATTTTATAAATTTTATAAAAAATGGGTATGGCCATTTAATTTAGATTCATCAAATATTATTAAGTGTCGAAGCAGTTCGATGCTCTCGAACGCAGAGGCATTTATTCGGTGGCGTTAGCGCGTTCTTGCGCCTTGTGAGCGACTTCGTCGCGAACGAAATAAATGCGAATCGCCGCTCGGCGATTGTTTTCCTAGGGATCCATGCGGATCGCCTTCTTCTCGCACCGACGCTCGAAACATATAGACGCGCGAAGCACGGTCTAAAATATTAACCTAAGCGGACCTCGGGTATAAACTAAGTTATATTATATATATGTACTGTACTGGTTTGTACCTAATTGCATTCATTAGGTTATGGGCCCAGGTTATCGCGATAGGGACAATTTCAGACGATAAAAGTGCGTAAAATTTGTCGCGTGTGTTAAAATATGGCGTCGTCAAATGTGCCACGTGTCGAGGTGTTAACCCGTGATAATTATGACACGTGGAAGATGCAAATGGAAGCAATCTTGGAGAAGAACAATACGTGGGATCACGTATGCGGTGCGAGTGTGAAGCCCGAGGTTGTGGAAGGCAACGAGCAGACCGCGCTTGCCGCCAAAAGATGGAAGAAGGAAGACAGGAATGCAAGATCGGACATTATTCTTTGCATTGCCCCATCGGTGTTAAAGCAAGTGAGAGGTTGTATTACGGCTCACGAAGTATGGTCGCGATTAGAAGGTATTTATCAATCGCGTGGACCAGCGAGAATAGTCGCGTTATTAAAACGGTTAACGCAACACAAAATGGCGGACGGTGAAGATGTGCGCGACCACGTGCAAAATTTTTTCGACACCGTCGATAAACTCGCGGATATGGACGTTGATTTACATTCCGGATTGCTGTCAACCCTTTTGCTATACAGTCTCCCTAAGCGTTTTGAAACCTTTCGGTGCGCGATAGAGTCGCGTGACGCGTTACCCTCGCCGGAAATTTTGCGCGTCAAGATTGTCGAGGAAAGCGATGCGCGAGAAACCGGAACATCGTGCGGGACGACGAGTGCCTTGATCGCGCGAAGGCCAACAGACAAACGAACTTTTCCGCGAAAGGAGAACTATACCGTGCCGAAAAACGACGGGATGTTCGACGGAAAGTGTTATCGTTGCAAAAGAATAGGCCACAAAGCATCCGAGTGTAGATATCGTTTTTCGAAACAAAAGGATAGCGCTAGTAGAGCCGACAATGTTAGTTTGTACGCGCCGGTTGCTGTCGCGAATAAACAGAGGACTTTCCACGTGGAAAGAGCGAATTCGAGTGCGGATTGGTGCTTGGACAGCGGTTGTACGAGTCATTTGTGCAAAGATTCGGACCGATTTAGTAATCTCGAGAAAGCGACGACGGAAAAATTAAATCTCGCGAATAACACGTGTACCGAGATAAAGGCATACGGGAGCGTCGCGATCGCCGCGGACGTCGAAGGACAAATGAAGAGCGTGAAGTTGGACGGCGCGCTGTACGTCCCTGACCTACGCTCGAATCTTCTATCCGTCGGTAAAATTACCGACAAAGGTTACAAGGTGGTCTTTGACGGCAAATCTGCGAAAGTGGTCGACAAGCGAAATGCAACCGTATTGCTGGCCGATCGCCGGGATGGATTATATTTTTTACGCGAGCACAGGCACACAAGCAACCGGATCGAGGATGCAAACGCCGCAGTAGAAGAAGCGAATCTCGACACCACGCACATATGGCATCGAAGGATGGGTCATCTCAATTTTCGAGATCTTTTGGAAGGAGATCGCAGCGGAGCCATCAAAGGGATGAAGCTCGGAAAAACGCGCGATTTCAATTGTGAAATCTGTCTTCGTGGGAAGATGACGCGCCTCCCCTTCCCCAGAGCAAGCGAACGCGATTCCGATGTTTTGGAGATCGTGCATACGGACGTATGCGGTCCTATGCGGACCGAATCGAATGGTAAGGCCAAATATTTCGTCACATTTATCGACGACCATTCGAAATGGTACGAAATTAAATTTATTCGCGAGAAGAGCCAGGTTTTCGAAGCTTTTCAGGAGTATAAGACGTACGTAGAAAATCACACCGGGAGAAGAATAAAATTCTTGCAATCCGACAACGGACGTGAGTACGTTAACGAAAAGTTTAACAAATTTTTAAGGGAAAACGGAATTCTTCGTAGGCTTACGGTCACACACACACCGGAACAAAATGGCGTCGCAGAGCGAAGGAACCGCACGCTCGTGGAAATGTCGAGGTGCCTGCTCCTACAATCGGGATTGCCCTTGTCGTTTTGGGCGGAAGCAGTCAACACTGCGAATTACATTAGAAATAGATGCCCCTCGAGGAGCCTCGGCGGAATAACGTCATTTGAAAAATGGACCGGAAAAGCTCCTAGCGTAGAACATTTTAAAGCGTTCGGCTGCGAAGCATACACGCTAAATCGGGAACCTACTAAAGGGAAATTTGAGTATCGTTCTAAGAAAGGAATTTTTGTAGGATACAGCGAGCAATCCAAGGCCTACAGAATCTGGCTGCACGAAGAGAAAAGGATCGACGTTGCGAGAGACGTCAAATTTCTTGACTGCGTTCCGAAGCAACCGTGCAGCGATGCCGTCTTGGAGTTGGTCGATGAAGAAACCCCATCGCAGAATTTTGTAGATTTTCCTCTCCAAACGCGCGAGGATTCAAACACCGACCTCGCAGCGGACTCAGGGGGAGAAATCGGTACAGACGAGAGTCCTGGAGTCGGTGTTGCGCCGAACCAAACCCCCGACAATCGGGGCTTGCCCGATTTTCCTATTGGACCACCAAGGAGAGGCAGAGGAAGGCCAAAGCAACTCAGGACTGGATTAAGGGGGAGACCGAGGAAACTGTACCAAGATGCTCAAGGTAACAATAGTAACGCGATAACTCGTAGCGGCGATCAACAGGCACAATCAGCCTGCCTGGCCGAAATTCCTTTAAAAGAGGCCATGCGGGGAACGGATTCGAACGAATGGACCCGGGCCATGGTTTCCGAAATGAGGTCGATAATAAAGAATCAGACCTGGAAAATGGTCGAACGACCGAAGAATCGTGCGGTCGTTGGAAGTCGCGTCGTGCTGCGGAACAAATATAATCAGGACGGTATTGTGCAAAGACGGAAGGCGCGCATCGTCGCGCAAGGGTTTTCGCAGCGTCCTGGAGTGGATTTCGGCGAAACATTCGCGCCTGTCGCCCGAATCGGATCGATTCGGACGATGATCGCCATTGCCGCTCAACACGGCATGAACGTGCATCAGCTCGACGTAACTACGGCATACCTCAATGGTTCATTGCAGGAAGAAGTGTACATGGAGGTGCCGGAGTACGCCGAAGAAATTCTGGAGCAGATCGCCCGCAGCGGATCTAAGAACGACGAAATCAGAAAAACAGCTTCGAAAATGCTGTGCGACCTGCAGAAAGGAGACCGCGTTTGCCTTTTGAAGAAGGCGCTATATGGACTGCGTCAAGCCGGACATCGGTGGCACGTAAAATTGTGCGAGGAACTAAAAAGGTTTGGACTACGGTCGTCCGCGCATGACCCTTGCGTGTTCTATTCAGGATATGGAGCAGACATCATGATGATTGCCGTTTACGTTGACGACATCCTGATTGTCTCGAAGAACATTGCCGATATCGAGAAATTCAAGTCATACTTGAAAACGAAGTTCGAGATCGAAGATATCGGCGAAGCTAAATGTTGTCTCGGTATCGAAATCGCCCGGAAGAAGGACAGCATAAGCTTGAATCAAGCTGGTTACGTGCGGGATATTTTGGAGCGCTTCGGTATGAAGGAAGCCAAAAGTGTCCACACACCGATAGAACTGGGTGTAAAATTGAAGAAAGGAAAGGCAAATCCGAAAAACTCCGATTCCGACGCAGGAGGGAAAGAGCCTTACAGGGAATTAGTGGGCGCACTAATGTACCTTGCTGTTTGTACACGACCTGACATCGCACATGTTGTCAGCTACCTGAGTCAATTTAGTTCTTGCCATGACTCGACACACTGGGCCGCCGCGAAACGAGTACTGCGCTATCTAAAGGGTACGTCCCAATTAGGTTTAGTTTTCAGGTGCAGCCGTGAGCCACTGAGGGGATTTGTTGATGCGGACTGGGCCAACTGTCCGGAGGACAGGCGATCTTACACAGGTTACGCGTTCCTTCTCAGCGGTTGTCCCATTTCATGGGAGTCGAGGAAGCAGGTGACCGTGGCTTTGTCCTCCACGGAAGCCGAGTACATGGCGCTGGCCGAGGCGGCCAAGGAGGCCATACACTTAAAACGTTTCCTGACGGAGCTTGGCTTCGGCGCGCTAGCCGATGTGGAGGTTTTCGGCGATAATTTCGGAGCGCAGAGGCTGGCGGAGAACCCGGTTTTCCACAACCGGACCAAACACATTGACGTCAGGCATCACTTTGTTCGAGAGGCTATTCGAGATGGACATCTACGAGTGGGATATGTGCCGACGGAGGACATGCCCGCGGACGTGCTGACTAAGGGACTCTCCGGACCTAAGCATCGCCGATGCTTAGAGCTTCTAAGACTTGGAAGCGCATAAACGATGCGCGTTCTCGCATCGAGGGGGAGTGTCGAAGCAGTTCGATGCTCTCGAACGCAGAGGCATTTATTCGGTGGCGTTAGCGCGTTCTTGCGCCTTGTGAGCGACTTCGTCGCGAACGAAATAAATGCGAATCGCCGCTCGGCGATTGTTTTCCTAGGGATCCATGCGGATCGCCTTCTTCTCGCACCGACGCTCGAAACATATAGACGCGCGAAGCACGGTCTAAAATATTAACCTAAGCGGACCTCGGGTATAAACTAAGTTATATTATATATATGTACTGTACTGGTTTGTACCTAATTGCATTCATTATTAAGAATGAAAACCCTCAATTGATAAGAGATTGGTTAAAGTTTTTACCAGCAAATTTTAGTGAAATTGCCGGTATTTACGAAAAGCCCTCAGGTAATATTGTCATTTTCGCTGATAATAATATCTATATATTTAATCCTGATACACTTCAATTAGAATCAGAATACCCTAAATCGTATCAGAAGGTATTTGGGAAATATTTCCCGTATAATGGGGTTCAATCTGCAGTATTAACATCTAAAGGAACAATATATATTTTTTATAAAGCAACATACGTAATAAAACTGAATGATTGTAATTTTTCAGCAGAAAAATATTTATTAATTTCAGATTTATTTGACGGAATTACGTTTACTAATTCTGAAAACTTTACTGTATTTAAAAATTTGGATGGTAAATTGTATATAATAAAAAAAAATCAGATTTATTATGAATATGATGAGTATAAAGGCAATATTTTAAAAACGGGGAAATTTGATATTTCATTATTTGGATTTACATGTATAACAGATGGTATTTTAGGCAAATTACATAATCTTTTTACTAAGATAATATCTATTTATCAAAAAAGTAATGAAGATAAAATTAATTTAGAATATATTAAGAAAGAAAATAATTTAATTAATACGAATGTTAATGAGTTTTCTACATTTGAAGATTTAAAAAAATATATGATTAAAAGTTTTTCTCCGTTTTAAGATAAGTAAGATGCGACGAGTGTATCATATGTATGTATTTGTACCGCTGCAGGTGTATGCTTTAGTATTTTACTCGGTAAAATTTCCCTTGCCGCTCATTCGTATAAATGCTCCGCAGATGCTTACTTCAAGTATGGACTCAAATAGTGCAAATTTAATCCCCAATTTTGCGGAAAATTTAAAAAAGCAATTATTATTAGTGAAAACTGATAATGAGCACCGAAAATTGGTTTGTGATAGGAGTAAACAGGGTGCGCGTTGAATTAATTGTAAACCAATTAATATAAGTGGAAAATATATTTAAATCGTTACAGAAAAAGAATAACTAGTGGTTCCGCGTAGGGCGTATACAGAGAACAGACTGAGGTGCGCTCAAAAAGAGCTAGGGCGGCCGCGACACTTAAGACTTCTAACATAAACTGAATTCCTATGCGCAGTGCCGTACGCAGTACAAATTGATATGCGGGCACCTCTCGTATAGTTCTAACACTCCCCCTCGAGATGAGCGTCGCAAATCGGTTCGATAATTCGCATTCCTAGAGATTTCATACAGTTTTCAAGTTTAGGTTTCGACAAACTTTTCGTTAACGCATCCGCGGCCATTTCGTCGGTAGGTACGTAATCTAAGGTAATATATTTATCGCTTACAGCATTTCGCACGAAGTGATGACGGACATCAATATGCTTTGTTCTATTATGAAAAACGGGATCTTCGGCTAACCGTAAAGCACCTTGATTATCTCCGAATATCTTTATATTTGCGCGTTCTTTCAAACCTATTTCCATTAAAAGTTTTCTCCAGTGAAGAGACTCTTTCGTGGCATCAGACAAGCTCATATACTCTGCTTCGGTCGAAGACAGGGCGACGGTTCGTTGTTTACGAGATTCCCAAGATACAACTCCTCCGCAGAAAATAAATGCGTATCCGGTATGTGAACGTCTATCTTCCGTGCAGTTTCCCCAATCAGCGTCCGCGTATCCGATAAGATTTTCTTCGTTTTGGTGGTAAGTAATTCCCAAATCCTTCGTTCCATTTAAATATCGAAGTACGCGCTTAGCCGCTTTCCAGTGTTCTTCACCGTAACAATTATTAAACTGGCTAAGTACATTCGTAGCGTATGCTATATCGGGTCTTGTAGCTGTTGATAAATAGGTAAGTGATCCCACGAGCTCTCTATAAGGAAATTTTCTCATCTCGGTTTCTGAGGGTGATTGCGGTTTCGATAATTTCAGATTCGTTTCCATGGGTGTTCCTGAAGGTTTTGCAGTTGACATTCCGAATCTTTCCAATAAGTCTTTAATATAACCGCTCTGCTTAAGAGTAACGCTCGATCCGCTTCGTGAAATTTCAATTCCGAGGCAATGTTTCGCTGTTCCGAGGTCTTTTACTTCAAACTCTCGTGCCAAGAATTCCTTTAATTTTTGAATTCTGCGTTCATCTCTACAAGCTATTAAAATATCGTCTACGTATATTAATATTAATAATAAATCCTTTCCTTGACCTGAATAATATTGTTACGATTGATTGTAAATATCGTTCCCCCTGTATGTTATATCGATTTTGAGAGTCATAGTAACGACTCAAATTGTTTATAACGAGTTGTCAGAGAGTTCTCCAAGAACGGTGACATCGAATAGACGTATAATAAATATTTCTTTTCTAAAATAGTAATAGTCTTTCAATGCCGCGCCGTGATCGTAACATTGGTGTCAGAAGTGGGATTCCGGAATCCCCTTCTGTGAATCAGGAAAATACTCAGTCTCTTCATTTTGGCGATCCTGGAGCATCGGAACTTACTAATCTTATAAAGGGTTTGGAAGAAAGGATAGCCACGATGGCTACAGCGTTTGCGGCGCAGTTGACCGACAGCTCCAGAATGCAAGCAGAGACTCTTTCTCGGGTTTTGGAGAGCACAGCTTCTCAGGATGCTGCTAATCAGGCGAGGTTTACCTTATTAGACACTAGAATAGAGACTTTAATGACTCACGTAGAAAATAACAATAGTAATCCAATTGCGTTCGGGAATGGTAGATCTCAAAACGCATACAATATTAAACCGTCGAAATTCAATGGAAAAGTTCCGTGGAAACAATTTTATGTACAATTTTTAACGATCGCGAAAATAAACGGTTGGAACGATGAAATGAAAGCATTCGCATTGGTAGACTCCTTAGAGGGAGACGCTTTATCCGTTCTTTCGGCGTTAGAAGAATCGAGACGTTTAGATTTTTCGTCCCTCGTGTCAAGGTTAGAGCTTCGGTTTGGTAATAATCACTTGTTGGAATTAGAAAGGTACAAATTTCACAATTATAAACAGAATTTTTCTCAAACGTTGCAAGAGATGGCCGATCAGATTCATCAATTGGCACAATCGGTCTTTTCGGAATGCACTATTGAATTTCGTGAGAAACAAGCGGCTTTGAAATTTGTGGAGGCAATTAGAGATATAAATCTTAGAAAAGACGTTACACTCGCTTCCATGGGTTGTACATCTCTTAACGATGCTTTAGAGCGAGCGTTAAAAATAGAAGCCATGCACAAATCGATTTACAACCCAGAATCGAGATATAGAACGAATTTGAAAAACGTCCCTGTTATGACAAGGGGTAATGACACTTCGAATACACAGAATCGTTCTGATTTTACTCAAAATAATTCGGGCAATAATCGAGTAGTTTGTTACAAATGCGGCAAAACTGGGCATATTTCTTATAACTGTCGTTCCAATTTTGAAGATGATTTTAAAGTACGTAAGAAAGGTTCGTTACCCGGAAATATCCAACGTCGAAAAAATGATTTCCGAGGTCGGAATTCGGAAAACGGAGAAAGGTCGACGTAAAAGGGGATTCGCCGACCCTGACTTCCGTTGCCCCTACTACCATCACTACTAGTTGTAGGAGTATTACAAACGGCTTATATGTAGAAGGATGTCTTGATAATGTACCGCGAAACATAGTTCTTGATACTGGTTCCGCGTTTACTTTAGTTAGGAATTCTGCTTCGAATCCTGATTATGAGTTGGAAGAGCAGCCGCTAAATTTGGATTTTCGTTCCGTGTCTGGAACTACAATTAAGATCTTCGGGAAAAAGCGCATGCAAATTCGACTTGGTACTTTCTCTACCAACTTTTCGGTATATGTCGCGGATATCGTCGACGATTGTCTTCTGGGGTTAGATTTTCTCAAAAAATTTGGTTGCTTCCTTGACATAGGTAATCAGAAGTTGATCATCAAAGATAACGACGAGATTTCTATATCTGCTTGTCCCCTCAAAGTTTCTAAGACGTCTGTTGCAAAAGTAGTTCGACAATCATCCTTGTCAAATAAGGAATTGAGCAGTGAATCTTCACAAAGTCCGAGTTTGCCGGAACATGTGTCGTCGCTATTTGTCAAAAATTCTGAACATCTATCGGGCGAACAAAAGGAAGATTTCAAGAAATTTTTATTGGCCTTTGCGGAGGCTTTTGCGAAAAATAATTTTGAAATCGGACGATGTAATGTACTACAGCATTCAATTAATACAGGAGATCATGCTCCTATTAAACAAGCTGCTAGGCGATTACCGCTTCATAAACGGGAAGAGGTCCACAAACTTCTTCAGGACATGGAGCATCAGGGTGTCATCGAGAAATCGGCTAGTGCTTGGGCCGCTCCAATAGTGTTGGTCAAGAAAAAGGACGGATCAACGAGATTCTGCGTTGACTACCGACAGCTCAACTCTATTACCAGGAAAGATTCATATCCTCTACCCCGAATTGAGGATATGCTGGATGCAGTCGCCGGTTCCAATTGGTTTTCCACTTTGGATTTACAAAGTGGATATTGGCAAGTAGAAGTCGCCCCCAAGGATCGTGAGAAGACTGCGTTCATCGTCGGAGGAGGACTCTGGCAATTTAAGGTCATGCCTTTCGGTCTGTGTAATGCCCCAGCAACATTTGAAAGACTTATGGATGCTGTGTTGCGAGATTTAACTTGGAAGAAATGCCTCGTCTACTTGGATGACGTTATTATTTATGGGAGGACATTCGATGAACACTTAGAAAATCTTCGGGCTGTGGTATCGCGATTACAGGAAGCTGGTCTTGTGTTGAGTCCTAGGAAGTGTTCATTTTGTCAGAAGGAAGTTAAATTTTTAGGACATATAGTTACTTCGCAGGGTGTAAAAACGAATCCGGAGAAGGTTTCATCTATCAGCGGTTGGCCTCTTCCAAAGAATAAATCGGAAGTAAAGAGTTTCCTGGGGCTATGCAACTATTATTCGCGTTTTGTGAAAAATTTTACTACAATTGCAAGACCGTTGTACGATCTAACGGAAGATAGAGAGTTTATGTGGACTGAGAAATGTGACAAATCTTTTCATGATATGAAAAACTTACTGACGTCATCTCCGATCTTAGCTTATCCTTCTGAGCATGAAGCTTTTATTATAGACGCAGATGCTTCGAATATTGGAATCGGAGCGGTACTTTCTCAAATACAGAATGAAGAGGAGAGGGTGATTTCTTATTATAACAAATCACTGAGTAAACAGGAGAGGAATTATTGTGTCACAAGGAGGGAATTGTTGGCAGTGATAAAGGCCATTGAACATTTTCATCATTACCTCTACGGACGGCGATTCACCATCAGGACTGATCATGCAGCATTAAAATGGTTGTTGTCTTTCAGAAATCCTGAAGGTCAAATCGCGAGATGGATAGAACGTTTACAACAATATGATTTTCATGTTGTACATCGTACGGAGAAGACCCATTCGAACGCAGATGCTCTTTCTAGGAGACCTTGTGAACAGTTATGCTGCACGCATTGTAGTAAACTGGATCATAAGGAACGTCTCTTGGAGGACAGGGAAATTTTCCCCATCTCTCGTTGTAATATTGTGGGAGAGGAAAATTGGCGTAATCTTCAAGATGAAGATCCTTCTTTAAAATTTGTTATAGAAAATAAAGAACAAGGTTGCCGCCCTCCTAGGGATATTGTAACTCCACTATCTCCTGATATTAAGTTTTATTGGTCGATTTGGGATTCCTTATGCTTGAAAGATGGTGTTTTGTATAAAAAATGGGAATCACCGAATGGTACAAAAATTGTGTGGCAGTTAGTGATGCCTCAGGACCAGAGAAAGAAGATTTTGAGCGAAGCGCACGGCTCCGTTTCCTCAGGGCATTTTGGAATAAACAAAACGTTGGCGAGAATTCGCCAGAGATTTCATTGGGCTATGTGCAGACAAGATGTCGAAGATTGGTGCCGCCGTTGTGACGTATGCGTCGCAAGAAAGGGTCCCAGAGAAAAAGGAAGAGGACCTTTGCAGATATACAATGTGGGAGCGCCGTTTGAACGTATAGCCCTAGACATTTTAGGACCATTACCGAGGACTTCTTCGGGAAATAGGTTTATTCTTGTTATATCCGATTATTTTACTAGATGGCCAGAAGCTATTTCGATTCCGAATCATCAGGCCAAAACTGTCGCTACAGTTCTTGTAAATCATATTGTAAGTCGGCATGGTTTGCCTAGTGAAATTCATTCGGATCAAGGTAGGGCATTTGAATCTGAACTTTTTAAAGAAGTTTTACGTATTCTTGGTGTTAGGAAAACGAGAACTACTCCTTTACATCCCCAGTCAGATGGTTTGGTAGAGCGGTTAAATAGAACAATTCTTCAATATTTGTCAATGTTTGTTTCTAGACATCAAAAAGATTGGGATGAATTTGTTCCCTTATTTCTGTTGTCGTATCGTTCTGCTCAGCATGAGACGCTAAATTTGTCTCCTTCCATGGCTCTTTATGGGCGAGAAATGTTTCTTCCTTTGGATCTTCTTCGAGGAAGATCACCAAATTCTAATTCCATGGAAGTTTCTGATTATTGTTATAATCTAAGAAATAAAATGAACATTATACACGAGTTTATGAGGAAACGGTTGCAGTTATCTTCGAATAAAATGAAAAGTCGTTACGATGCAAAGGCTAATTCATTAGTTTTTAATGAAGGAGATTTAGTTTGGATGTTTCATCCTCAGAGAACTAAAGGAAAATGTCCGAAATTACAGAGCGATTGGAAAGGTCCTTATGTGGTAGTGGATCGCATTAATGATGTTGTATATCGCATTAAGCAATCATTGAAAAGTAAATGTAAAGTTGTACATTTGAATCGGTTAGCTAGGTACGAAGGTAGTAGTACACCATTTTCGTATAAACAAAAAAATTGAGTGATTTTATAGAAAATTGGTTTTAAAAAAGTAAGAGGGGAAGTAAACAAAAATAGTGAACATAAAAATCTATTTTATGCCGAGATTTGCAATCCTGTTTCTGCCGGCTGTTATTTTGAATTATAGAAATTCCTGGCGAAGAACCCTTTTCTAGAAGAGTCGATTGCCGAAAAGGGACATTTCGCTGAGCCTTTGTAAATCCTGAATACCTCGTACTCCGTGTGGCAATCAGTTAGCCGTTCAACACCTTGGAATACCAGACCGCTGACTTCTCCAGGTTTTTGAGCTGTGGTTTTTCCTGGAGCAGAGCTTAGGCTCTGGGTGAATATCAAGTCAGTTTTTGGTTGGAAAGAGTCCACAGTAGTCGTTCGTTCCTCTTCTAACCAAAGGTCGAGAAGACGGAGAAGACGGAGAAACGAGAAACGTAGAAGAAATTATAGAAGCTAACAAATATGTGTTTTTATCAATGGCCTGTATATTTTCTTTAAAGGGGGGAGTAGTGTTACGATTGATTGTAAATATCGTTCCCCCTGTATGTTATATCGATTTTGAGAGTCATAGTAACGACTCAAATTGTTTATAACGAGTTGTCAGAGAGTTCTCCAAGAACGGTGACATCGAATAGACGTATAATAAATATTTCTTTTCTAAAATAGTAATAGTCTTTCAATGCCGCGCCGTGATCGTAACAATATAAACAAGGATCCGCATTCGAAGGTACAGCCCCAAAATCTTTCAGTTCTTTCGTGAGACGGTTGTGCCAATTTCTTCCAGATTGTTTTAATCCGTACAGAGCACGTTTCAACAAACAAACTTTGTTACCGTTTTTCAATTTCTTCAACATATTTCGGGCTTTTTCAAGAATTTCCGCTTCGAGATTTTCAGTGTTGACCATAAATTCCAGAATGTCGTTTAATTTTTCCGGCACTTCCATGTATATGGTTTCTTCGATTTTTCCATTCAGATATGCAGTCGTTATATCTACCTGATGTACTTTTATTCCAAAATTTGCAGATAAGGCGCCCATCATTCGAACTGATCCGAGTCGTGCTACTGGTGCAAACGTTTCGTGGTAATCAATTCCCGGTCGTTGTGCAAATCCTCGAGCAACAACTCTTGCCTTTCGTCGTTCTATGGTGCCATCAGCTTTATATTTGTTTCTAAGTACCATTCTGCTTCCGATGACGGAGTGATTCGATGGACGATCCGTTAATTCCCAAGTACCATTTTTAATAAGACATTTAACTTCCGATGCCATAGCTTGATACCATTCTTTCGTATCGTTTCCGGATAGAGCTTGTCTCACCGGTATTTCCGCGCTAAATGCGTAATCCTCTCCTCCGTATCTGACTTCCGCTTGTGCGTATTGCTTACGAGGTCTCCCCCTCATTCCGGTACGTATTATTTTGGGTCTCCCTCGACCTCTTTTCGGTTCATTTTCTTCGATCGGTCCCAGTTCGATCGATTCTTCCTCGTCTTCGTTACTTTCCGGGGGAATTATATTAATTTCTGCGACTTGAGGTTCTTCACGTTCCGTCGATTCTTCCGTGGTTGCCTCTTCTTGGTCTTCCGTGTAGAAGTCATCGAATTTCCTAGTATTACTAGTGACGATTTCTTCGACGATTCTCACGTCCTTTGACACTATTACTTTCCTTTCTTCGGGAATCCAGATGCGATAAGCCTTTGACTCCGCCGGGTATCCTATAAATATTCCCCTTTTCGAGCGTGGGTCAAATTTTCCTTTATTTGGCTTCGAATCTATGAAAAATGCAGTACTCCCAAAATTCCGCAAATATTCTACATTTGGCTTTTTTCCAGTCCAAGCTTCAAAAGGTGTGGTGCCTAAGAGACTGTTTGTGGGACATCTATTCCTTAAATGACTCGCTGTTGCAATGGCTTCTGCCCAAAAAGAAGGTGGCAAATTTGATTGCAGGAGCAAGCATCTAGCCATTTCCGTGAGGGTACGATTTTTTCTTTCGGCTAGACGGTTTTGTTCGGGGCGGTAAGGCGCTGAAAATCTACGCTGAATTCCGTGAACGTTTAAAAATTTATCGAATTCGTGATTTTTATATTCCGTTCCGTTATCCGATTGCAAAAATTTGATTTTACCCTTTGAAATTCCCCTGGGCCCATAACCTGATAGGAGTAAACAGGGTGCGCGTTGAATTAATTGTAAACCAATTAATATAAGTGGAAAATATATTTAAATCGTTACAGAAAAAGAATAACTAGTGGTTCCGCGTAGGGCGTATACAGAGAACAGACTGAGGTGCGCTCAAAAAGAGCTAGGGCGGCCGCGACACTTAAGACTTCTAACATAAACTGAATTCCTATGCGCAGTGCCGTACGCAGTACAAATTGATATGCGGGCACCTCTCGTATAGTTCTAACAGTTTGTGATTGTAAAATGTGTGTAAAATTATTAGAACAAGTGTATAAATCTAATACGAATTTGCAAATTGGCGTAAAGCAAAAATTACTGGCTCAAACTATTCGTTTAAAGTGTTTATTAAAAACAGCTATTAAACAAGGTGTTGGACTATCAATTGCAAAAAAGGAAAAGCTAAGATGGAAAACGGTGAACTCGGCATTTAAAAGTAGAATTACTACTGGAATAATAATAAATTTACGCCATATATATCCAAAACACTTTTTAGAAGATTCAAAGCACATTGTAATTAAGCATGTGAAAGAATATATACAAAAATTTAAATGCATAAAAGTCAATGCAATATTTAATGCGGAATACACTTTAAATAAAATTTTAAAAAAAGATAACAATAATGAAAATATAGAAGATATTACAAGCATTAAAAGTTTTGCGACAAAAAATGTGGTGTTACTAAAATCCACATCTTTTCAAGAGTGGTATTCAAATGATATAATAGATTCTATTATTACATCAATAGAAGATTTCCAAGAAAGAGACAGTGGTTGGGCTCTTTTAAGAATAGAATGCTTAATTATTAATATCAATAAATGTGTACTTATAACAGGAGGATCATATATACCATTGCCTAGTGAAATTATTAAAAAACAAGCAGTTATCAATATAAAAACTAATGATAATTACTGTTTTGCATGGGCTGTTGCATCGGCATTATATCCAGCTAAGAATAACTACAATAAATGTTCTTCATATCCTCATTATAACAATATTCTTATTTTAGTGGGAATAAAATTTCCTATGACGTTGAAACAAATAACAAAATTTGAGGATAATAATAATTTATCAATTAACGTGTTTATACTTGAAAAGAAAAAGAAAAAGAAGCAAGAACAAAATAAATTATGGGAAATATCACCTCTTCGATTGACAAAAAAATCAATTGATTACTGTAATCATATTAATTTGCTTTTAGTTAAAAAAGATAATAAATCTCATTATATGTGGATAAAACATCTATCACGATTGATTAATTCTCAAATAAACAAATCTAAAAGAAAATTATTTATATGTAACAGGTATAGTACATATTACATAAAAATTGTTATTTTACATATCAAAATTGTTATTTTCATGTTAATTTTATTATTTTTATTTTTAGGTGCTTATCACATTTTTATGATGAAGCTACTTTAAATAAACATTATAAAATATGTTTTGAAACAAATGATACCAAGATTGAATTACCCACAGATAAAACTAAATGGGTATCATTTCAAAATATTCAGAAGATGTTACCATTACCATTTGCAATATATGCAGATTTTGAATGCATGTTAGTGAAAACGAATACGAATATGAATATTGGCGCTTATCAGAAACACCAACCGTACAGTGTCGGATTTTATCTTCATTGCGGATATGATAATGATAAATCCAAATATTTATCATACAGAGGAGAAAATGCAGCAGAATGGTTTATTAATAATCTTATAGATATAGTTTTTCAGCTAGACAAATTTTATCAAACGAACAAACCGATGAATAATTTAACAAACGAGGAAGAAAGAGATTTTTATAATGCAACATTTTGCTTTATTTGTGAAAAAGGGTTTCTTCCAAATGATAAGAAAGTACGTGATCATTGTCATTATACAGGTAAATATAGAGGAGCCGCACATTATATTTGTAATTTGCAACTTAAAAAAACAAAAAAAATTCCCGTTTTTTTTCATAATTTTACTAATTATGATTCACATTTTTTAATAGAAGAGATAACAAAAATTAAAAATAGTAAATTACATGTAATTGCCACATCATCTGAAAAGTATATTGCATTTATTTGTAAGGTAATGATAGATGTACAAAATTTTATCCATATTAATTTTATTGATACTTTTAAATTTATTAATACAAGTTTAAGTAATGCAGTCAATATATTGGACATGAAAGATATGAAAATTTTACGTTACAATTTTCAAAATTTAAATGAGGAATCATTTCATTTATTGACTCGAAAAGGGGTATTTCCATATGATTATGTAAATAATTGGGGTAAATTAAATGAAACATCATTACCATTGTATAAAGATTTTTATAATTCACTGTATAAGTCTAATATTACTTTAAAGGAATATCAACATGCATGCAATGTTTGGCATACTTTTAAGATAAAAACGTTAGGTGAATATAGTGATTTATACTTAAAAATTGATGTTCTTTTATTAGCTGATGTTTTTGAAAATTTTCGATTAAAATGTCATTCGGCATATGGATTAGATCCTGCACAATGTTTTACTATTCCGGGGTTAGCATGGGATGCTATGTTAAAAATGACTAAAATTACTTTAGAATTATTAACCGATATAGATATGGAATTGTTTATTGAGAGAGGGATAAGAGGAGGTCTTAGTCAATGCTCTCACCGTTACGCTAAAGCTAATAATAAATATATGAAAGAGGAATATAATTCAAAGAATGATTCAATATATCTAATGTATTATGATATTAACAATTTATATGGATGGGCAATGTCACAATCATTACCATATGGTAATTTCAAATGGTTAAATAATAATGATATATGTAATTTTAATATAGAAAATGTTAATATAAATTCTGAAATAGGGTACATATTAGAAGTTGATTTGGATTATCCAAATGAAATTCATAATTGGCATTCAGATTTACCATATTGCGCTAAAAGGGAAATTCCACCAAGATCCTCGTCGAAAAATAAGAAACTCTTAGCTACATTAAATAACAAAGAAAAGTATGTAATTCATTATCGGATGTTACAGCAATGTTTAAAAGATGGTCTTGTATTAAAAGAAATACATAGAATATTACAATTTAGTCAAAATAATTGGTTATTTGAATATATAAATTTAAATACTAATTTACGTAAATCGGCTACATCAAATTTTGAGAAAAATCTTTATAAATTAATGAACAATGCGGTATTTGGTAAAATGATGGAAAATGTTCGCAATTATCGAGATATAAGAATAGTATCTACTTGGCATAAAGACAAAGGTAATAGTGCAAGTAAATTGATTGCAAAACCAAATTTCCATCGAGCAATAATATTTAATGAAAATTTAATTGCAATAGAAATGAAAAAAACTAATATTATTATGAATAAGCCAATTTATGTCGGAATGACGATATTAGACATTGCGAAGATACTTGTTTATAAATTCCATTATGAATATATGAAGCCTAAATTTAAGGATGATTGTAAAATATTATATACGGATACAGATAGTTTAATATATAAAATTAAATGTGACGATATATATGAAATTATGAAATCAGATATTTCTCGATTTGATACTAGTGATTACAGTTTAAATAATATTTATGACATGCCGCTTGTAAACAAAAAAACATTGGGTTTAATGAAAGATGAAAATAATGGCGAAATTATGTTAGAATTTATTCAATTAAAATCGAAAATGTATATCATTAAAATTTTAAATGAGCCAAATATCAAAAAAGCTAAAGGGGTTATAAATAATAATGTACAACGAGAAATTCATTTTAATGATTACAAAGAATGTTTATTTAATAATCAAATTAAAATATGTAAACAGCGTTTTATCAAATCAAAATTACATAATATTTATACAGTATCAAATTATAAAATAGGTTTAAATTCTGATGATGATAAAAGATGTGTTATGAAAAATGCCATAGATACTCTTCCATGGGGACATTATTCTGTAAAGGAATATTATAAAATTCAATAATTGCATTTTCTATGACATTATGATCATCATTATCATCATCATCGTATATTATATTGTACATTAAATCAACTGCTCTATTCTCTAATTTACAAAATTTGAAACAATGTGTGTAATAAAAATGTTGTTGATAAACAAATTTGTATTGATTAATTAATGATTTATCCTTTTCAATAAAATAAAGAATTTTATATCTGTTTTTATCCATTATTTTTAAAATCATTGCCACTGGAACATTTTCCCACGGCTCTAGTTGTAACACATTGCTATTATCACGAGTATGAAAAAAAGATACATTATCTTTGTAATTATTTTTTATTAAATGTTTTAAAACAATTAAATTTTTATTTTTATTTTCATCCATTTCCTCTTTATATAAATATTTAAGATTTAAATTTAGAATTTTAGGCCATAAAATTTCAGTCAATGTTGATGGTTTATACGTTTCTTTTATTTTTGACGCATTATGGAATATATGGAAAAAAATTTCGAAATCAATACATTCGGTAATCCATGGATACATTCTACGCATACCCTCTTTGAACCATTTAAATGCTAAAATGATATATCTGCAACAAGAAGAAGAATAACAAAATTTTATTTTAAAATAATAATAATAATAATTTATTTCATACCTGTTATTTTCAAGCAAAGTAAATAATAAACATGCTTGATGTTGGCGACATGTTGAAAAATTAATAATTCTTTCACACTCGTTATCATCGAGTATACCATTTGTTTTTAAATATTCCAATACGCCATTTTGAACGTCAACATCCGATAATATTAAATGTTTATAATAATTATAAATAAACTTATATTGTGTCATTTTCATGAATTTTTAAATGAGGCTTTAAACTGTAACTTTAACTGCGTTATAACAGAGTATAAGGTAAGGATAAGATGGGATTGTCTATATAAACGGAAATGAGAATTTAATGTGGTGGGGGGGAAATCATGATAAATATTGTGTTATTATACATGTGCTGAAGCACATACATACATTCTTAAGTTTGAAATAAAGATATAAAGAAAAGAATAAGACAAACACATATTATTTAAATGTAAATTTTATTTTATAACTATTTAAAATTACAATATCAATTTTACAAATGATTATCCGCATTAATCCATGAATTATGCGAAGAATTGAATCCAAGCCATTTTACATATACTTTGTTTCCTTTACGCTTTAATACTTTTTCAACCAAATATACATCGGGATTTTTTACTTTTAGCAATTCGTATTCATAAAATGATCCTTCAATAATTTTACCAGTAAGATCTTCAATAATATATGTGATTGGATTGGTGTGTTTAATTGCATTAATTTGAAACACCTCTGTTGTCCAGTTTGGTGTATAACCTTTGGCAAATACGTTTTTATATTTACTTATGCGAACATATTCACCAATTTTAAATTTGATTTTACCAACCATTTTTATATTTCCATATGCAGTAGTTAAAAGTTTATTAGAATTTGTACTGGTTACATCGATAGGTTTCATTTTAATTGTGCGATGTTTTGTATTATTGTATTTATAAACAAGTTCTGGTAACAATTTTACCCACTTATAATTACCATTCATAGTAAACATTTTCCACATAATATTTTTAAGAGTTCGATTCCATCGTTCAACAATAGATGCTTTTAAAACGCTATATGTCGAATAATGATTTATAGCATGCTTCTTCAATAAACTTTTAAATTCTTTATTATAGAACTCTTTTCCATCGTCAGTTTGTAAATTTGTAGGCTTTCGTTCTTTAATAATCTTCTTGAATGCATTAGTAATATCATTTCCACTTTTAGTTTTTAATGGTTCCGCCCATGCATATTTGGAAAAGGCATCAATAACAGTTAGAATATATTGATAATTTGAATTAATTTTGACATATTGTCGCATATCCACAAGATCAGCTTGCCACAAATCATCATAACCTTTTATAACCACTTTTCTTCGAGGAAAATTTTTTCGTGCTGTAGAATGTAATTCATTAACCAGCTGTACTTTTTCTTTACTTATATTATTATTATTTATTAAAGTTTTTTGATTGTTAGAATGTAATTTATTAATTGAATCCACTTTTACATTCCTCATTTCAATTTCATTTCCAAATCCAGAATTTGTTGTTGTAAACCGCTTAAATCCGCCACAACCCCTCTCATATGAGAATCAAACGCATTACGGGACACTAGATTTTCTTGCATAGAATCTATAAGTTTAGCAGTATCAACATATTTCGATTGAAACACTTCGAAGTTATGATTTGATATATTTTCATATGAAGATAAAGCTTTTTGTATTTTATTAATTTGATCATCGATATGATTACGAATTGTTATTACATTATTATTTATAGTTTTCTCAAGTGATAATTTAATCTGTCTTAATTCTTCGGTAAAATTATTACGAACATTAGTTAAATTATCCTCGAGTAATGTCTTATTATTATTTTGCAATTCTATAAATATAATATTACGAAGGCTGGTTAAATCATTCGTAAATTTATCCACAATCGCATTAACTTTATTATTGAAAACTGTTTTTTCCAAATATGTGTCTGTTAGATGGTTTCTCAGACTTTGATCAAATTGTATCACACGCTGATCTGCGTAAAGTTTAGTGGCAGCGTCACTAGAGGCTTTTTTAAGTTTATAATTTTATTATTTTGCGCATTGTATGCTTTATCTGTAGAACTGTATGTTAAATATCCTGAATTATTTTTCTTTCTTTTATAATTCTTTGCAGTTTGACGATAAAATAGATTATCCTTATCACCACCACCACCGAACTTGTTAACTGACATTTTTATACTAAAGTATTCGACTTATAACACTCAATTTATATTATGATATTTGCTTCACGTAATTCCTCAATTATCGACATTATCTCATTATTATGTCCTGTATGACCTGCAGTTTTAGATGAAATTAATAGTTTCAATCTATCAATTAATTCATTTGGATCATCCCAATGTATATATTTTGCAGGTATATTATTTACAATCATTTTGTGTGGTAATACACCTTTTCCAATTTTTTTAACTGGTAATTTAAACGGATCATTGAATAATGGTGCAATAATTTTTTTATATTTGTAACTTTTACTTGATGTAATACGATTTGTCGATAAATGACCTTGACGATGAGCATTAGATTTAAGTAAAATGTTTTTATATTGTTTTAAATTATCTTCATTATATAAATTTTCTTTTGGATGACTCATAAAAATTAATTCAAATAATCCTCTTGTACCAGGATATTTTACATCATTAATAAAAATGTTATCTTCATTATCAAGATTAAAACTAGTATCCCCAATCATAAGTTTATCATTATCGAAATATACTCCATACACATTGTCGATCTTTTTCTCCGAATCGGCGGTAAAAAATAATTTAATGTAATCTCGTGATAATGACCCCAAATTATCTTGGAATAAATTAGACACATTTCCAGTGGGGTTCTGAATCAAATCGCAAATTGATTTTTCCATAGGAGATTTGCCGAAACTGGGGCATGATAAAATTCTTGAAGGATGAGTTCTCTTTGATGACGTTAATTGCAATCTTTGCGGCGTGACTGCAATTTCCTTTTGTGATTTGTTGTTATTCGTTGGATCGTAGACAAAACTGCCTTCTTCCTCTTGCGGTAAAAAAAAATTCCTGACGTCACTTCTTTACTTCTTCCTCGAGGATTTACGGGGTTTTGTTGATGATGGTGATATCCATCAGTATCCACATCCGCATCGCTATTTTCGTAATTAACAGTCTCGTCGTCATCACTCTGATTGTATTTAATCTTTTTTAAAGAAATCTTCTTTTCCTTTTTAACACGTTTATTCTTTTCACCATATTTATCATCTTTTTTAGAATCAATATTATTGATTAATTGATTTAACGAAGTAGTGATTGGCTTATATGTCTCTTCCAAAACTTCATTTGATTTGAATTTATTTAATTTTAAAGTTTCATACTTTTTTCTAATAGCATCACTAGTTTTAGCAATTTCTCCTAAAATATTTTCCCTCTTACGTTTACGTTTACTCTGATTAACTTTATCCAATTTATTTTTATTTTGCACGGACATTATTGAAATGATAACTTTGCCCCGTCTATTTCAAACGCCGAAAGTTTACTAAATCTAACTATCGAAAAGTAATATTTTTATTACGTTTTATAAAACTGCAAAGTTGCTAAACCCATTTCTGTAACGCCCATTTTGCATAGGACTATCCTTATCTATTACAATAAATCCATATTTCTCTTTCCAACAATGATTGCATAATTTTAGAAAAGATTGATAACTCATATCACTATTAACATGATCATTATAAATATGTCGTAAATTCATATTATCCTGTTTAAAAAGTATTATAAAATTCGAATTATCACGTATCAAATGTTTCGGAATTTTAGCGTAAGTTTGACATAAATAAAAACAATCTATATTTCCATGTCTACCCATAGAAAAATAGTCTCTTAGAGTATGCTGTTTATCGCATGCAATGTCGTCAAGTATGAAAATAGAATTGGGTAAAGCTTCGTCAATTGGTATTACATCACTATTATTTGAATACGTATAATAACCAACACCATCAACTAATGTTAATATGTCCTTTAAATAAACATATTTATCTTGATTTAAAGATTTAGAATAAATGTAAATATTTTCAAAACATAATCCATTTGGGCTTTCAATAAGATTTATCAATAAATTTGTTTTACCACAATTAGATGGACCACAAATAATACTTCGTATGGAGTTGGGTAGTAATAAACTGTGTCTACGCCTTTTGCTATCATTGAGGAAAAGATTATCTTTACTTTGCACTTGAATTGATAAAGGATGCTTTTTAAATTGCATTATGTATGTATGTATATATAAGCACTATATATTTACGTTCTTACATCAAAGAAATTTTGCGTGCAACTAAATTTTATCAATCTTATCGAGTAATATAAATTAGCGGGACAATTGAAAAATTGTAGTAGTGTATAAGTAGTGATGGTGAAGGGTAGAAGGTATATAAAAAGTGGTAGTGGATTAATAAATTCAGCAATCAATAAGCTACCAATTGAGCTACACATTCCGGGTTATCAATTTTGTGGTCCTGGTACAAAGCTAGAGAAAAGATTGGCTCGTGGTGATAAAGGAATTAATCCACTGGATGAAGCCTGCCGGGAACACGATATCGCATATTCAAAAGATAAAAGTTTAGAAGAACGTCATAAGGCCGATAAAATATTAGCGAGTGCCGCAAAAAGGCGTGTTTTTTCTTCGGATGCAAAGTTTGGGGAAAAAGCTGCTGCAACTGCAACTTGGGCTACTATGAATGTTAAAAGAAAATTAGGTATGGGAGTCAAAAAGAGAAAAATCACTGGAAATAAGAAGAGAAAATTACGTATTTCCAAGCGAGGAGGTATACTACCACTGTTACCAATTCTTGGAGCATTAGGTTCCCTTATTGGCGGGGCAGCAAGCGTGGCAAACGCAGTAAATAAAGCTAAAGTTGGACGACAAAAACTGGAAGAATTAAAACGATATCATGACAATACCCTAAAGGGGAAGGGTCTCTATTTAAAACCATACAAACGAACAGGCCGAGGCCTAAAATGTACTCGTAAAAGCAAAAAAACAAAAAAGAAAAAGTCATTATGAAAATTACCGAGAAACGGGCCAACAACAAATATTCAATTGGAATATGTGTGCAAAAATATCCCAAATTTTAGAGGTGTTTTTATGAGAAATAATTTACCGTATTCAATTAAAGCTAAAGAGTCTGCTATTGTAAATTTGGACAATATCGAAGGTCCTGGTACTCATTGGGTTGCATATAAAAAAGATAATAAGAATATTGATTATTTTGATTCTTATGGTAATTTGCAACCACCAATAGAATTAATTAAATACTTTAATAAAGATTATCCTGTAGAAATAGCATATAATTATCAAGTTTTTCAGAGTGGTACAACGAGTAATTGTGGTCAGTTGTGTGTAAAGTTTCTGAAAGACAGCATCTAAAAAGCAATATGTCATCATTTTCTGTGACATTGTCGAAACGATCTTCAGAATTGACTGTAGATTTTTTCCCACCTTTAGATCTTGCTGATGGATCGTATGAATTAGGTTTAGTAGATTTTCAATCATTTCATACGATACCTAATATTGATTCGACAAACAACAAATTTCATTATTACGAACTTGAGGAGTTAAAGGACAATTTTGAGGTAATCGAAATACCAAAAGGTGCATACGAACTTGACGCCATAAACAAATTTCTACAAACACATTTAATAAGAAGCAGCATTGAAGATCCTGAGGATATATTTTTATTACAAGCCAATCAAAATACGCTAAAAAGCGAGCTTAAATGCGAATATTATATAGATTTTTCTAAATCAGATAGCGTTGGAAGTGTGCTCGGATTTTCAAAGAGAGTTCTCGTTCCAAGCGTTTGGCATGAGTCAGATATACCCGTGAAAATTATTAAAGTAAACATATTACGTATTGATTGTAATATTACTTCCGGTGCTTATAGTAATGGTAAACTTGAACACACAATTCATGAGTTTTTCCCCAATGTGGAGCCTGGATATAAAATATCAGAAGTACCATCCAACGTCATTTTCCTTCCAATCATTGTATCGGTTGTAGATCGTTTAACTTTACGTGTAGTTGTCCAAGATAATAACTTAGTAGATTTTGGTGATGAAGAGATAACTATACGATTGCATATACGAAAGCAGAAAAATGTTGCTATATAATAATAATTGGATTGAAAATAGTTGCGGCAGTACATATTCCGATGGTTTATATAAAATGGATAATCATGGTAATAATATCGCCAGTAAAAATTTTACTTCAAGACGGAAATCATCAAAAGTATTATCAACACCAGCAAGTGCGTTATCATCTAAAAGAGAAGAAAAAGGATATTCGCATACGTTGAAAGGACGAAAAAAAAAATCAAGAGTCGGTGTCGAATCCGCAAACACCTCCGCTAATACAACAAGTGCTCGGGGTCGTCAAAGACATAAAATAACATCGATAAATAAAAAGTTTCTGAAGTCATTAGGTTTAAAACTTGTAAGGTAAACAACAACAACAACAACAACAAAATGAATATTATCGATCCATTGAATATTACTCAACCGTTGAGATATGATAATCGCATAACAAGTGTAGAATTTCATGGATATAACCCATACATCAATACATCTTTTGGGTATAACGATGAAATTAGAATTCCTATACAACAACAAGATTTAATTGTGTTACCTTGCGAAAGTTTTCTATACATTGAGGGGGTTATTAAAGATGTAGAAAAAGCGGCAAATGTAAACGAGGCAACGGATAAAACGTTTTTTCTCGAAAGAAATGGAATTGCGTATATGTTTAACGAGATTCGTTACGAATTAAATGGCATAGAAATAGATCGATGTAAAAATGTCGGTATTACATCTACACTAAAAAATTATATTTCATTAAACTCCGAAAAAAGTAGAGAGTTGAAGAAGGCATCATGGGATTATCAGTCTATGAATTCTGTTATAGAATTTAATTATTGTGTACCGTTAAACGTTTTAATGGGAGTTTTCGAAGATTACAAACGAGTTATTATGAATGCACGACACGAATTGATACTTATACGATCGAGGGATGATAAAAATTCACTATTTTTTACATCTCCTAATATTAAGAGCGCAAAAATAGATTTAACTAAAATACAATGGAGAATGCCTCACATATTGCTCAATGAGCAGGCAAAATTACAATATCTTCATATTCTTAATCAAGATAAATCGATAACAATGGCTTTTCGTTCATGGGATTTATATGAATATCCTCTATTACCGGAAACACAAAATCAAACATGGTCAGTCAAAGCTTCAACATTTCTGGAAAAACCCTGTTATGTTATAGTCGCATTTCAAACTGATAGAAGAAACAATTTTCTAAAAAATTCTACAAAATTTGATAATTGTAATTTGCGTGACATAAAATTATATTTGAACTCGGAATTTTATCCGTACGATAAATTGAATTTAAATTTCAATAACAATCAATGCACCATATTATATGATATGTATACCAGATTCGCAAAGTCTTATTATAAGAACGAAGACCATACTGCACTGCTGTTGCACATCAATGAGTTTATCAAAGATTATCCTATATCCGTTATTGATTGCTCCAGACAAAATGAGTCAATCAAAAGTGGGACAGTAGATGTAAAAATTGAATTTGAATGTTCTGCAAATGTTCCTCCTAATACAACAGCATACTGTTTAATAATACATGATCGTATTGTAGAATATAATCCGCTAACTAATATTGTACGAAAATTAATCTAATAAATTATCTATCGCATTAATACCGAAAGGATAAAAAAATATTGTATGAAATTAATCTAATAAATTATCTACCACATTAATACTGGAAGGAAAAATGTATGTACGGATTATCTTATTCGCTCCCCTCCACAAACTTCCGTCCATTCCATATAAAAGCCCCGCGTTTTAGCACACGAGTCAGTGTCAGTATTGATAAAGTGCTTAAGAGAAAAATATAAAGAGAAAATCTCTTTCTCTTCCTCGTCAGCTTGCGCGTAATGGAAAACCTCCCACTGATCGATATTACGAACAACGTCGGAGGAAGCGATAGCTTGTACATAATGGAAAACCTCCCACCGATCGATATTACGAACAACGTCGGAGGAAGCGATTGCTCGCACGTAATGGAAAACCCTCGATTGCTCGATTTTTCGAACAACGTCGGAGGAGAAAGCGATTGCTGGCACGTAATGGAAAACCCCCGATTGCTCGATATTTCGGACAACGTCAGAGGAGGAGGAGGAGGAGGAGGAAGCGATAACGACAGCGATGAGGGAATAGAGTATATACCACCCAACGACAATCAAACAACAACGATACCATTATACGTAATGTTCGATAATATTCTCGTCAAATATCCGTCGGAATGGAGATACTTATCGGACGACGATTACCGGATGACGACGAAAATAATCCAGTACAAATTATTAATAATCGGAAATTATTTCTAACTTTCGACAAGTAGAACAATGAATGGAACAGGTAGACGGTTGAAATCTTTGTATATATTGCTTCCATATCGTCTAAGAAACATGTACGCAGAGCATCCAAACAGTACCATTCGCCAATTTTTTTTTCTTCAAGTTTAAGTGAACAATCAGCCCCGATGGTTAATCCTTTATCGGAAATTATTTGTAATTTTCGACAAGTAGAACAATGAATGGAACAGGTAGACGGTTGAAATCTTTGTATATATTGCTTCTATATAGTATAAGAAACATATATGCAAAGCATCCAAACAGTACCATTCGCCAATTTTTTGTTATTCAAGTTTAAGTGAACAATGAGACCCATTGTTAATCCTTTATAGGAAATTATTTGTAACTTTCGACAAGTAGATCAATGAATGGAACAGGTAGACGGTTGAAATCTTTGTATATATTGCTTCTATATAGTCTAAGAAACATATATGCAAATCATCCAAACAGTACAATTCGCCAATTATTTGATCTTCAAGTTTAAGTGAACTACGAGCCCCATTGTTAATATTTTAACGGAAATTATTTGTAACTTGCGACAAGTAGAACAATGAATGGAAAAGGTAGACGGTTGAAATCAATGTATATATTGCTTCTTTATAGTCTAAGAAACATATATGCAAAGCATCCAAACAGTACCATTCGCCACTTTTTTGTTCTTCAAGTTTAAGTGAACAACGAGCCCCATTGTTAATCCTTTAAAGGAAATTATTTGTAAATTTCGACAAGTAGAACAATGATTGGAACACGTATACGGTTGAAATCTTTGTATATATTGCTTCCATATAGTCTGAGAAACATGTACGCAAAGCATCCAAACAGTACAATTCGCCAATTATTTGATCTTCAAGTTTAAGTGAACTACGATCCCCATTGTTAATCCCTTAACGGAAATTATTTGTAACATTCGACAAGTAGAACAATGAATGGAACAGGTAGACGGTTGAAATCATTGTATATATTGCTTCTATATAGTCTAAGAAACATATATGCAGAGCATCCAAACAGTACAATTCGCCAATTTTTTGTTCTTCAAGTTTAAGTGAACAATGAGCCCCATTGTTAATCCTTTATCGGAAATTATTTGTAACTTTCGACAAGTTGAACAATGAATGGAACAGGTAGACGGTTGAAATCTTTGTATATATTGCTTCTATATAGTCTAGAAACATATATGCAAAGCATCCAAACAGTACCATTCGCCAATTTTTTGTTCTTCAAGTTAAAGTGAACAATGAGCCCCATTGTTAATCCTTTATCGGAAATTATTTGTAACTTTCGACAAGTAGAACAATGAATGGAACAGGTAGACGGTTGAAATATTTGTATATATTGCTTCCATATAGTCTAAGAAACATATATGCAAAGCATCCAAACAGTACCATTCGCCACTTTTTTGTTCTTCAAGTTTAAGTGAACAACGAGCCCCATTGTTAATCCTTTAAAGGAAATTATTTGTAAATTTCTACAAGTAGAACAATGACTGGAACACGTAGACGGTTGAAATCTTTGTATATATTGCTTCCATATAGTCTAAGAAACATGTACGCAAAGCATCCAAACTGTACCATTCGCCAATTTTTTGTTCTTCAAGTTTAAGTGAACAATGAGCCCCAATGGTTAATCCTTTAAAGGAAATTATTTGTAAATTTCGACAAGTAGAACAATGAATGGATCATGTAGACGGTTGAAAAAATTGTATATATTGCTTCTATATAGTCTACGAAACATATATGCAAAGCACCCAAACAGTACAATTCGCCAATTTTTTGTTCCTCAAGTTTAAGTGAACAATGAGCCCCAATGGTTAATCATTTATCGGTAATTATTTGTAACTTTCGACAAGTAGAACAATGAATGGAAAAGGTAGACGGTTGAAATCTTTGTATATATTGCTTCTATACAGTCTAAGAAACATATATGCAAAGCATCCAAACAGTACCATTCGCCTATTTTTTGTTCTTCAAGTTTAAGTGAACTACGAGCCCCATTGTTAATCCTTTAAAGGAAATTATTTGTAAATTTCGACAAGTAGAATAATGAATGGAACTGGTAGACGGTTGAAATCATTGTATATATTGCTTCTATATAGTCTAAGAAACATATATGTAAAGCATCCAAACAGTACAATTCGCCAATTTTTTGTTCTTCAAGTTTAAGTGAACAATAAGCCCCATTGTTAATCCTTTAAAGGAAATTATTTGTAACTTTCGACAAGTAGAACAATGAATGGAACAGGTAGACGGTTGAAATCTTTGTATATATTGCATCTATATAGTCTATGAAACATATATGCAAAGCATCCAAACTGTACAATTCGCCAATTTTTTGTTCTTCAAGTTTAAGTGAACAATGAGCCCCAATGGTTAATCCTTTATCGGTAATTATTTGTAACTTTCGACAAGTAGAACAATGAATGGAACAGGTAGACGGTTGAAATCCTTGTATATATTGCTTCTATGTAGTCTAAGGAACATATATGGAAAGCATCCAAACAGTACAATTCGCCAATTTTTTGTTCTTCAAGTTTAAGTGAACAATGAGCCCCAATGTTTAATCCGTTATCGGAAATTATTTGTAACTTTCGACAAGTAGAACAATGAATGGAAAAGGTAGACGGTTGAAATCTTTGTATATATTGCTTCTATACAGTCTAAGAAACATATATGCAAAGCATCCAAACAGTACCATTCGCCTATTTTTTGTTCTTCAAGTTTAAGTGAACTACGAGCCCCATTGTTAATCCTTTAAAGGAAATTATTTGTAAATTTCGACAAGTAGAATAATGAATGGAACTGGTAGACGGTTGAAATCATTGTATATATTGCTTCTATATAGTCTAAGAAACATATATGTAAAGCATCCAAACAGTACAATTCGCCAATTTTTTGTTCTTCAAGTTTAAGTGAACAATAAGCCCCATTGTTAATCCTTTAAAGGAAATTATTTGTAACTTTCGACAAGTAGAACAATGAATGGAACAGGTAGACGGTTGAAATCTTTGTATATATTGCATCTATATAGTCTATGAAACATATATGCAAAGCATCCAAACAGTACAATTCGCCAATTTTTTGTTCTTCAAGTTTAAGTGAACAATGAGCCCCATTGTTAATCCTTTATCGGAAATTATTTGTAACTTTCGACAAGTAGAACAATGAATGGAACAGGTAGACGGTTGAAATCTTTGTATATATTGCTTCTATATAATCTAAGAAACATATACGCAAAGCATCCAAACAGTACCATTCGCCAATTTTTTGTCCTTCAAGTTTAAGTGAACAATGAGCCCCATTGTTAATCCTATATCGGAAATTATTTGTAACTTTCGACAAGTAGAACAATGAATGGAACAGGTAGACGGTTGAAATCTTTGTATATATTGCTTCTATATAGTCTAAGAAACATATCTGCAAAGCATCCAAACAGTACAATTCGCCAATTATTTCATCTTCATGTTTAAGTGGTACTACGAGCCCCATTGTTAATCCTTTAAAGGAAATTATTTGTAAATTTCGACAAGTAGAACAATGAATGGATCATGTAGACGGTTGAAATCATTGTATATATTGCTTCTATATAGTGTACGAAACAAATATGCAAAGCATCCAAACAGTACAATTCGCCAATTTTTTGTTCTTCAAGTTTAAGTGAACTACGAGCCCCATTGTTAATCCTTTAAAGGAAATTATTTGTAAATTTCGACAAGTAGAACAATGAATGGAACAGGTAGACGGTTGAAATCATTGTATATATTGCTTCTATATAGTCTAAGAAACATATATGCAAAGCATCCAAACAGTACAATTCGCCAATTTTTTGTTCTTCAAGTTTAAGTAAACTACGATCCCCATTGTTAATCCCTTAAAGGAAATTATTTGTAACTTTCGACAAGTAGAACAATGAATGGAACAGGTAGACGGTTGAAATCATTGTATATATTGCTTCTATATAGTCTAAGAAACATATATGCAAAGCATCCAAACAGTAAAATTCGCCAATTTTTTGTTCTTCAAGTTTAAGTGAACTACGAGCCCCATTGTTAATCCTTTAAAGGAAATTATTTGTAAATTTCGACAAGTAGAACAGTGAATGGAACAGGTAGACGGTTGAAATCATTGTATATATTGCTTCTATATTGTCTAAGAAACATATATGCAAAGCATCCAAACAGTACAATTCGCCAATTTTTTGCTCTTCAAGTTTAAGTGAACTACGAGCCCCATTGTTAATCCTTTAAAGGAAATTATTTGTAAATTTCGGCAAGTAGAACAATGAATGGAATAGGTAGACGGTTGAAATCATTGTATATATTGTTTCTATATAGTCTAAGAAACATGAATGCAAAGCATCCAAACAGTACAATTCGCCAATTTTTTGTTCTTCAAGTTTAAGTGAACTACGAGGCCCATTGTTAATCCTTTAAAGGAAATTATTTGTAAAGGGTCTAGCAGGATAAGGGGGTCAAAAGTGCCCTTGAAGGTATTTTATTCCACGATGCGTCATTCGATAGGTAACCATAAGAAACCATTGTACACAAATTTTTAATCCGATAGCTTGACCGGGAGGGTAGTTATGGGGTAAATTCGAAAAACCGGTTTTTGCCCAATTTTCGCCACTTATTAATGTGTAAAAATGACGAAAAAATTCTGACACATTCTAAACATGATTGCACACTTTATGAATGATTTTCAGATTCTTCCGATGCAAGTGTCGCGCGCGAAAAATCAAAAACCGAAAAACAATCGGAAAAATATAGATTTTGCACTGAAATCTTCAAGGTACAATTTTTAAATAATTCCAGTAAGTACCTGATGTTACCATTATTATGCTCAATTTTTTTCATATTTTTTTGATATGGTGCAACACTGTCGGAAAAATCAAAAACCGATTTCCGGGACGCATTTCGGGCTGAAACGCGATCAGTATTTGCTATCTTTGCATTATTTTAATTCAGTATGTTCATTTTATTACCTTTAATGTCTCTGAATACGAAAAGATACGTGTTAAGGAAGAGAATCAAGAAAATAAAGTAAATTGTTAATTGTATGCTCCTTATATGCTAGAACTTTGAACCTTCTTTCAAGAGATGAAATGGCGCAGTGGGTAGAGTGTCTGCCTGTGGAACCGCTGGAAACTTTTTGTCGCGGTTTCGAATCCCCATGGGGGACTTAATTTTTTTTTCTGTAATTTTTTTTTAAATTATTAAACACATAGCAATAATCAATAGTCATTTTAAGGTGTTTCACAAATATTTTTAAAAATAATTATATCTACTGTTTTTAATAATGCCACGATTTTCGATTACTAGTATTTTTAAACATTTCGTATATTGAATAAACATCGATTTATTAAGACATTTGAAAATGTATGTGAAATGTAAAAGGATCATGAAAAGTTATAATCTATAGAAAGGAAGAAACTCTGCCTTCCTCCTGTTTGTTATAACTTTCCAAGATATAATATTATGTCCCTTCATTATTTAACATATATTTTCATGCATTATAATAAACCAATATCTATTAAGCATACAAAATGTTTGAAAATACTTATAATTGCAAAATATGGCATAACTAGGAAAATCATACCGTATGATTATTTTCATGCCGGTTTTATATTTTTTGAAGACATAAAAATGTCTGTGAAACACCTTAAAGCGACTATTGATTATTGCTATGTGTTTAATAATTTAAAAAAAAAAATTACAGAAAAAAAAACTAAGTCCCCCATGGGGATTCGAACCCGCGACAAAATGTTTCCAGCGGTTCCACAGGCAGACACTCTATCCACTGCGCCATTTCATCTCTTGAAAGAAGGTTCAAAGTTCTAGCATATAAGGTGCATACAATTAACAATTTACTTTATTTTCTTGATTCTCTTCCTTAACACGTATCTTTTCGTATTCAGAGACATTAAAGGTAATAAAAAGAACATACTGAATTAAAATAATGCAAAGATAGCAAATACTGATCGCGTTTCAGCCCGAAATGCGTCCCGGAAATCGGTTTTTGATTTTTCCGACAGTGTTGCACCATATCAAAAAAATATGAAAAAAATTGAGCATAATAATGGTAACATCAGGTACTTACTGGAATTATTTAAAAATTGTACCTTGAAGATTTCAGTGCAAAATCTATATTTTTCCGATTGTTTTTCGGTTTTTGATTTTTCGCGCGCGACACTTGCATCGGAAGAATCTGAAAATCATTCATAAAGTGTGCAATCATGTTTAGAATGTGTCAGAATTTTTTCGTCATTTTTACACATTAATAAGTGGCGAAAATTGGGCAAAAACCGGTTTTTCGAATTTACCCCATAACTACCCTCCCGGTCAAGCTATCGGATTAAAAATTTGTGTACAATGGTTTCTTATGGTTACCTATCGAATGACGCATCGTGGAATAAAATACCTTCAAGGGCACTTTTGACCCCCTTATCCTGCTAGACCCTTTACAAATAATTTCCTTTAAAGGATTAACAATGGGGCTCGTAGTTCACTTAAACTTGAAGAACAAAAAATTGGCGAATTGTACTGTTTGGATGCTTTGCATACATGTTTCTTAGACTATATAGAAACAATATATACAATGATTTCAACCGTCTACCTATTCCATTCATTGTTCTACTTGCCGAAATTTACAAATAATTTCCTTTAAAGGATTAACAATGGGGCTCGTAGTTCACTTAAACTTGAAGAGCAAAAAATTGGCGAATTGTACTGTTTGGATGCTTTGCATATATGTTTCTTAGACTATATAGAAGCAATATATACATTGCTTTCAACCGTCTACCTGTTCCATTCATTGTTCTACTTGTCGCAAGTTACAAATAATTTCCGTTAAAGTATTAACAATGGGGCTCGTAGTTCACTTAAACTTGAAAAACAAAAAATTGGCGAATTGTACTGTTTGGATGCTTTGCACATATGTTTCTTAGACTATATAGAAGCAATATATAGAAAGATTACAATCGTCTACCTGTACTATTCATTGTTCTACTTGTAGAAAGTTACAAATAATTTCCATTTCATGATTATCAATGGGGCTCGCTGTTCACTTAAACTTGAAGATCAAAAAATTGGCGAATGTTACTGTTTAGATGCTTTGCACATAGGTTTCTTAGACTATATAGAAACAACATATACAAAGATTACGACCGTCTACCTGTTCTATTCATTGTTCTACTTGTAGAAAGTTACAAATAATTTCCGTTTCATGATTATCAATGGGGCTCGTTGTTCAGTTAAACTTGAAGAATAAAAAATTGGCGACTAGTTCTGTTTAAATGCTTTGCATATATGTTTCTTAGACTATATAGAAGCAATATATACAATGATTTCAACCGTCTACCTGTTCCATTCATTGTTCTACTTGTCGAAAGTTACAAATAATTTCAGTTAAAGGATTAACAATGGGGCTCGTAGTTCGCTTAAACTTGAAGAACAAAAAATAGGCGAATGTTACTGTTTGGATGATTTGCATATAGGTTTCCTAGACTATATAGAAGCAATATATACAAATATTTCGACAGACTACCTGTTCTATTCATTGTTCTACTTGTAGAAAAATACAAATAATTTCCCTTTCATGATAATCAATGGGGCTCGTTGTTCACTTCAACTTGAAGAACAATAAATTCGCGAATGGTACTGTTTGGATGCTTAGCATGTATGTTTCTTAGACAATATAAAAGCAATATATACAAAGATTTCAACCGTCTACCTGTTCCATTCATTGTTCTTCTTGTCGAAAGTTACAAATAATTTCCGTTAATGGATTAACAATGGGGATCGTTGTTCACTTAAACTTGAAGAACAATAAATTCGCGAATTGTACTGTTTGGATGCTTTGCATATATGTTTCATGGACTATATGGAAGCAATATATACAAAGATTTCAACCGTCTACCTGTTCCATTCATTGTTCTACTTGTCGAAATTTACAAATAATTTCCTTTAAAGGATTAACAATGGGGCTCGTTGTTCACTTAAACTTGAAGAACAATAAATTGGCGAATGGTACTGTTTGGATGCTTTGCATATATGTTTCTTAGACTATATAGAAGCAATATATACATAGATTTCAACAGTCTACCAGTTCTATTCATTGTTCTACTTGTAGAAAGTTACAAATATTTTCCGTTTCATGATTATCAATGGGGCTCGTTGTTCACTTAAACTTGAAGAACAAAAAATTGGCGAATGGTACTGTTTGGATGCTTTGCATATATGTTTCTTAGATTATATAGAAGCAATATATACAAAGATTTCAAACGTCTACCTGTTCCATTCTTTGTTCTACTTGTAGAAACTTACAAATAATTTCCGTTTCATGATTATCAATGGGGCTCGTTGTTCACTTAAACTTGAACAACAAAAAATTGGCGAATGGTACTGTATGGATGCTTTGCGTACATGTTTCTTAGACTATATAGAAGCAACATATACAAAGATTTCAACAGTCTACGTGTTCCAATCATTGTTCTACTTGTCGAAGTTTACAAATAATTTCCGTTAAATGATTAACAATGGGGCTCGTTGTTCACTTCAACTTGAAGAACAATAAATTCGCGAATGGTACTGTTTGGATGCTTAGCATGTATGTTTCTTAGACAATATAAAAGCAATATATACAAAGATTTCAACCGTCTACCTGTTCCATTCATTGTTCTTCTTGTCGAAAGTTACAAATAATGTCCGTTAAAGGATTAACAATGGGGATCGTTGTTCACTTAAACTTGAAGAACAATAAATTCGCGAATTGTACTGTTTGGATGCTTTGCATATATGTTTCATGGACTATATGGAAGCAATATATACAAAGATTTCAACCGTCTACCTGTTCCATTCATTGTCCTACTTGTCGAAAGTTACAAATAATTTCCGTTAAAGGATTAACAATGGGGCTCGTAGTTCACTTAAACTTGAAAAACAAAAAATTGGCGAATTGTACTGTTTGGATGATTTGCATATATGTTTCTTAGACTATATAGAAGCAATATATACAATGATTTCAACCGTCTACCTGTTCCATTCATTGTTCTACTTGTAGAAAGTTACAAATAATTTCCCTTTCATGATTATCAATGGGGCTCGTTGTTCACTTAAACTTGAAGATCAAAAAATTGGCGAATTGTACTGTTTGGATGCTTTGCATATATGTATCTTGGACTATATAGAAGCAATATATACATTGATTTCAACCGTCTACCTGTTCCATTCATTCTTCTACTTGTCGAAAGTTACAAATAATTGCCGTTAAAGTGTTAACAATGGGGCTCGTAGTTCACTTAAACTTGAAAAACAAAAAATTGGCGAATTGCACTGTTTGGATGATTTGCATATATGTTTCTTAGACTATATAGAAGCAATATATACAATGATTTCAACCGTCTACATGTTCCATTCATTGTTCTACTTCTCGAAATTTACAAATAATTTCCTTCAAAGGATTAACAATGGGGCTCGTAGTTCACTTAAACTTGAAGATCAAATAATTGGCGAATTGTACTCTTTGGATGATTTGCAGATATGTTTCTTAGACTATATAGAAGAAATATATACAATGATTTCAACCGTCTACCTGTTCCATTCATTGTTCTACTTGTCGAAAGTTACAAATAATTTCCTTTAAAGGATTAACAATGGGGCTCGTAGTTCACTTAATCTTGAAGAGCAAAAAATTGGCGAATTGTACTGTTTGGACGCTATGCATATATGTTTCTTAGACTATATAGAAGCAATATATACAATGATTTTAAAAGTCTACCTGTTCCATTCATTGTTTTACTTGTCGAAATGTACAAATAATTTCCTTTAAAGGATTAACAATGGGGCTCGTAGTTCACTTAAACTTGAAGAACAAAAAATTTGCGAATTGTACTGTTTGGATGCTTTGCATATATGTTTCTTAGTCTATATAGAAGCAATATATACAAAGATTTCAACCGTCTACCTGTTCCATTCATTGTTCTACTTGTCGAAAGTTACAAATAATTTCCGTTAAAGTGTTAACAATGGGGCTCGTAGTTCACTTAAACTTGAAAAACAAAAAATTGGCGAATTGTACTGTTTGGATGATTTGCATATATGTTTCTTAGACTATATTGAAGCAATATATACAATGATTTCAACCGTCTACATGTTCCATTCATTGTTCTACTTGTCGAAATTTACAAATAATTTCCTTCAAAGGATTAACAATGGGGCTCGTAGTTCACTTAATCTTGAAGAACAAAAAATTGGCGAATTGTACTGTTTGGATGTTTTGCATATATGTTTCTTAGACTATATAGAAGTAATATATACAAAGATTTCAACCGTCTACCTGTTCCATTCATTGTTATACTTGTAGAAAGTTACAAATAATTTCCGATAAAGGATTAACAATGGGGCTCATTGTTCACTTAAACTTGAAGAACAAAAAATAGGCGAATGTTACTGTTTGGATGATTTGCATATAGGTTTCCTAGACTATATAGAAGCAATATATACAAATATTTCGACAGACTACCTGTTCTATTCATTGTTCTACTTGTAGAAAAATACAAATAATTTCCCTTTCATGATAATCAATGGGGCTCGTTGTTCACTTCAACTTGAAGAACAATAAATTCGCGAATGGTACTGTTTGGATGCTTAGCATGTATGTTTCTTAGACAATATAAAAGCAATATATACAAAGATTTCAACCGTCTACCTGTTCCATTCATTGTTCTTCTTGTCGAAAGTTACAAATAATTTCCGTTAAAGGATTAACAATGGGGATCGTTGTTCACTTAAACTTGAAGAACAATAAATTCGCGAATTGTACTGTTTGGATGCTTTGCATATATGTTTCATGGACTATATGGAAGCAATATATACAAAGATTTCAACCGTCTACCTGTTCCATTCATTGTTCTACTTGTCGAAATTTACAAATAATTTCCTTTAAAGGATTAACAATGGGGCTCGTTGTTCACTTAAACTTGAAGAACAATAAATTGGCGAATGGTACTGTTTGGATGCTTTGCATATATGTTTCTTAGACTATATAGAAGCAATATATACATAGATTTCAACAGTCTACCAGTTCTATTCATTGTTCTACTTGTAGAAAGTTACAAATATTTTCCGTTTCATGATTATCAATGGGGCTCGTTGTTCACTTAAACTTGAAGAACAAAAAATTGGCGAATGGTACTGTTTGGATGCTTTGCATATATGTTTCTTAGATTATATAGAAGCAATATATACAAAGATTTCAAACGTCTACCTGTTCCATTCTTTGTTCTACTTGTAGAAACTTACAAATAATTTCCGTTTCATGATTATCAATGGGGCTCGTTGTTCACTTAAACTTGAACAACAAAAAATTGGCGAATGGTACTGTATGGATGCTTTGCGTACATGTTTCTTAGACTATATAGAAGCAACATATACAAAGATTTCAACAGTCTACGTGTTCCAATCATTGTTCTACTTGTCGAAGTTTACAAATAATTTCCGTTAAATGATTAACAATGGGGCTCGTTGTTCACTTCAACTTGAAGAACAATAAATTCGCGAATGGTACTGTTTGGATGCTTAGCATGTATGTTTCTTAGACAATATAAAAGCAATATATACAAAGATTTCAACCGTCTACCTGTTCCATTCATTGTTCTTCTTGTCGAAAGTTACAAATAATGTCCGTTAAAGGATTAACAATGGGGATCGTTGTTCACTTAAACTTGAAGAACAATAAATTCGCGAATTGTACTGTTTGGATGCTTTGCATATATGTTTCATGGACTATATGGAAGCAATATATACAAAGATTTCAACCGTCTACCTGTTCCATTCATTGTCCTACTTGTCGAAAGTTACAAATAATTTCCGTTAAAGGATTAACAATGGGGCTCGTAGTTCACTTAAACTTGAAAAACAAAAAATTGGCGAATTGTACTGTTTGGATGATTTGCATATATGTTTCTTAGACTATATAGAAGCAATATATACAATGATTTCAACCGTCTACCTGTTCCATTCATTGTTCTACTTGTAGAAAGTTACAAATAATTTCCCTTTCATGATTATCAATGGGGCTCGTTGTTCACTTAAACTTGAAGATCAAAAAATTGGCGAATTGTACTGTTTGGATGCTTTGCATATATGTATCTTGGACTATATAGAAGCAATATATACATTGATTTCAACCGTCTACCTGTTCCATTCATTGTTCTACTTGTCGAAAGTTACAAATAATTGCCGTTAAAGTGTTAACAATGGGGCTCGTAGTTCACTTAAACTTGAAAAACAAAAAATTGGCGAATTGCACTGTTTGGATGATTTGCATATATGTTTCTTAGACTATATAGAAGCAATATATACAATGATTTCAACCGTCTACATGTTCCATTCATTGTTCTACTTCTCGAAATTTACAAATAATTTCCTTCAAAGGATTAACAATGGGGCTCGTAGTTCACTTAAACTTGAAGATCAAATAATTGGCGAATTGTACTCTTTGGATGATTTGCAGATATGTTTCTTAGACTATATAGAAGAAATATATACAATGATTTCAACCGTCTACCTGTTCCATTCATTGTTCTACTTGTCGAAAGTTACAAATAATTTCCTTTAAAGGATTAACAATGGGGCTCGTAGTTCACTTAATCTTGAAGAGCAAAAAATTGGCGAATTGTACTGTTTGGACGCTATGCATATATGTTTCTTAGACTATATAGAAGCAATATATACAATGATTTTAAAAGTCTACCTGTTCCATTCATTGTTTTACTTGTCGAAATGTACAAATAATTTCCTTTAAAGGATTAACAATGGGGCTCGTAGTTCACTTAAACTTGAAGAACAAAAAATTTGCGAATTGTACTGTTTGGATGCTTTGCATATATGTTTCTTAGTCTATATAGAAGCAATATATACAAAGATTTCAACCGTCTACCTGTTCCATTCATTGTTCTACTTGTCGAAAGTTACAAATAATTTCCGTTAAAGTGTTAACAATGGGGCTCGTAGTTCACTTAAACTTGAAAAACAAAAAATTGGCGAATTGTACTGTTTGGATGATTTGCATATATGTTTCTTAGACTATATTGAAGCAATATATACAATGATTTCAACCGTCTACATGTTCCATTCATTGTTCTACTTGTCGAAATTTACAAATAATTTCCTTCAAAGGATTAACAATGGGGCTCGTAGTTCACTTAATCTTGAAGAACAAAAAATTGGCGAATTGTACTGTTTGGATGTTTTGCATATATGTTTCTTAGACTATATAGAAGTAATATATACAAAGATTTCAACCGTCTACCTGTTCCATTCATTGTTCTACTTGTAGAAAGTTACAAATAATTTCCGATAAAGGATTAACAATGGGGCTCATTGTTCACTTAAACTTGAAGAACAAAAAATATGCGAATGTTACTGTTTGGATGATTTGCATATAGGTTTCCTAGACTATATAGAAGCAATATATACAAATATTTCGACAGACTACCTGTTCTATTCATTGTTCTACTTGTAGAAAAATACAAATAATTTCCCTTTCATGATAATCAATGGGGCTCGTTGTTCACTTCAACTTGAAGAACAATAAATTCGCGAATGGTACTGTTTGGATGCTTAGCATGTATGTTTCTTAGACAATATAAAAGCAATATATACAAAGATTTCAACCGTCTACCTGTTCCATTCATTGTTCTTCTTGTCGAAAGTTACAAATAATTTCCGTTAAAGGATTAACAATGGGGATCGTTGTTCACTTAAACTTGAAGAACAATAAATTCGCGAATTGTACTGTTTGGATGCTTTGCATATATGTTTCATGGACTATATGGAAGCAATATATACAAAGATTTCAACCGTCTACCTGTTCCATTCATTGTTCTACTTGTCGAAATTTACAAATAATTTCCTTTAAAGGATTAACAATGGGGCTCGTTGTTCACTTAAACTTGAAGAACAATAAATTGGCGAATGGTACTGTTTGGATGCTTTGCATATATGTTTCTTAGACTATATAGAAGCAATATATACATAGATTTCAACAGTCTACCAGTTCTATTCATTGTTCTACTTGTAGAAAGTTACAAATATTTTCCGTTTCATGATTATCAATGGGGCTCGTTGTTCACTTAAACTTGAAGAACAAAAAATTGGCGAATGGTACTGTTTGGATGCTTTGCATATATGTTTCTTAGATTATATAGAAGCAATATATACAAAGATTTCAAACGTCTACCTGTTCCATTCTTTGTTCTACTTGTAGAAACTTACAAATAATTTCCGTTTCATGATTATCAATGGGGCTCGTTGTTCACTTAAACTTGAAGAACAAAAAATTGGCGAATGGTACTGTATGGATGCTTTGCGTACATGTTTCTTAGACTATATAGAAGCAACATATACAAAGATTTCAACAGTCTACGTGTTCCAATCATTGTTCTACTTGTCGAAGTTTACAAATAATTTCCGTTAAATGATTAACAATGGGGCTCGTTGTTCACTTCAACTTGAAGAACAATAAATTCGCGAATGGTACTGTTTGGATGCTTAGCATGTATGTTTCTTAGACAATATAAAAGCAATATATACAAAGATTTCAACCGTCTACCTGTTCCATTCATTGTTCTTCTTGTCGAAAGTTACAAATAATGTCCGTTAAAGGATTAACAATGGGGATCGTTGTTCACTTAAACTTGAAGAACAATAAATTCGCGAATTGTACTGTTTGGATGCTTTGCATATATGTTTCATGGACTATATGGAAGCAATATATACAAAGATTTCAACCGTCTACCTGTTCCATTCATTGTCCTACTTGTCGAAAGTTACAAATAATTTCCGTTAAAGGATTAACAATGGGGCTCGTAGTTCACTTAAACTTGAAAAACAAAAAATTGGCGAATTGTACTGTTTGGATGATTTGCATATATGTTTCTTAGACTATATAGAAGCAATATATACAATGATTTCAACCGTCTACCTGTTCCATTCATTGTTCTACTTGTAGAAAGTTACAAATAATTTCCCTTTCATGATTATCAATGGGGCTCGTTGTTCACTTAAACTTGAAGATCAAAAAATTGGCGAATTGTACTGTTTGGATGCTTTGCATATATGTATCTTGGACTATATAGAAGCAATATATACATTGATTTCAACCGTCTACCTGTTCCATTCATTGTTCTACTTGTCGAAAGTTACAAATAATTGCCGTTAAAGTGTTAACAATGGGGCTCGTAGTTCACTTAAACTTGAAAAACAAAAAATTGGCGAATTGCACTGTTTGGATGATTTGCATATATGTTTCTTAGACTATATAGAAGCAATATATACAATGATTTCAACCGTCTACATGTTCCATTCATTGTTCTACTTCTCGAAATTTACAAATAATTTCCTTCAAAGGATTAACAATGGGGCTCGTAGTTCACTTAAACTTGAAGATCAAATAATTGGCGAATTGTACTGTTTGGATGATTTGCAGATATGTTTCTTAGACTATATAGAAGAAATATATACAATGATTTCAACCGTCTACCTGTTCCATTCATTGTTCTACTTGTCGAAAGTTACAAATAATTTCCTTTAAAGGATTAACAATGGGGCTCGTAGTTCACTTAATCTTGAAGAGCAAAAAATTGGCGAATTGTACTGTTTGGACGCTATGCATATATGTTTCTTAGACTATATAGAAGCAATATATACAATGATTTTAAAAGTCTACCTGTTCCATTCATTGTTTTACTTGTCGAAATGTACAAATAATTTCCTTTAAAGGATTAACAATGGGGCTCGTAGTTCACTTAAACTTGAAGAACAAAAAATTGGCGAATTGTACTGTTTGGATGCTTTGCACATATGTTTCTTAGACTATATAGAAGCAATATATAGAAAGATTACAATCGTCTACCTGTACTATTCATTGTTCTACTTGTAGAAAGTTACAAATAATTTCCATTTCATGATTATCAATGGGGCTCGCTGTTCACTTAAACTTGAAGATCAAAAAATTGGCGAATGTTACTGTTTAGATGCTTTGCACATAGGTTTCTTAGACTATATAGAAACAACATATACAAAGATTACAACCGTCTACCTGTTCTATTCATTGTTCTACTTGTAGAAAGTTACAAATAATTTCCGTTTCATGATTATCAATGGGACTCGTTGTTCACTTAAACTTGAAGAATAAAAAATTGGCGACTAGTTCTGTTTGAATGCTTTGCATATATGTTTCTTAGACTATATAGAAGCAATATATACAATGATTTCAACCGTCTACCTGTTCCATTCATTGTTCTACTTGTCGAAAGTTACAAATAATTTCAGTTAAAGGATTAACAATGGGGCTCGTAGTTCGCTTAAACTTGAAGAACAAAAAATAGGCGAATGTTACTGTTTGGATGATTTGCATATAGGTTTCCTAGACTATATAGAAGCAATATATACAAATATTTCGACAGACTACCTGTTCTATTCATTGTTCTACTTGTAGAAAAATACAAATAATTTCCCTTTCATGATAATCAATGGGGCTCGTTGTTCACTTCAACTTGAAGAACAATAAATTCGCGAATGGTACTGTTTGGATGCTTAGCATGTATGTTTCTTAGACAATATAAAAGCAATATATACAAAGATTTCAACCGTCTACCTGTTCCATTCATTGTTCTTCTTGTCGAAAGTTACAAATAATTTCCGTTAAAGGATTAACAATGGCGATCGTTGTTCACTTAAACTTGAAGAACAATAAATTCGCGAAGTGTACTGCTTGGATGCTTTGCATATATGTTTCATGGACTATATGGAAGCAATATATACAAAGATTTCAACCGTCTACCTGTTCCATTCATTGTTCTACTTGTCGAAATTTACAAATAATTTCCTTTAAAGGATTAACAATGGGGCTCGTTGTTCACTTAAACTTGAAGAACAATAAATTGGCGAATGGTACTGTTTGGATGCTTTGCATATATGTTTCTTAGACTATATAGAAGCAATATATACATAGATTTCAACAGTCTACCAGTTCCATTCATTGTTTTACTTGTAGAAATTTACAAATAATTTCCGTTAAATGATTAACAATGGGGCGCGTAGTTCACTTAAACTTGAGGAACAAAAAATTGGCGAATGTTACTGTTTGAATGCTTTGCATATAGGTTTCCTAGACTATATAGAAGCAATATATACAAATATTTCAACAGACTACCTGTTCGATTCATTGTTCTACTTGTAGAAAGTTACAAATAATTTCCGATAAAGGATTAACCATTGGGGTTCATTGTTCACTTAAACTTGAAAAACAAAAAATTGGCGAATTGTACTGTTTGGATGCTTTGCATATATGTTTCTTAGTCTATATAGAAGTAATATATACAAAGATTTCACCCGCCTACCTGTTCCATTCATTGTTCTACTTGTCGAAAGTTACAAATAATTTCCGATAAAGGATTAACCATTGGGGCTCATTGTTCCCTTAAACTTGAAGAACAATAAATTGGCGAATGGTACTGTTTGGATGCTTTGCATATATGTTTCTTAGACTATATAGAAGTAATATATACAAAGATTTCAACCGTCTACCTGTTCCATTCATTGTTCTACTTGTAGAAAGTTACAAATAATTTCCGATAAAGGATTAACCATTGGGGTTCATTGTTCACTTAAACTTGAAAAACAAAAAATTGGCGAATTTTACTGTTTGGATGCTTTGCATATATGTTTCTTAGACTATATGGAAGCATATATATACAATGATTTCAACCGTCTACCTATTCCATTCATTGTTCTACTTGTCGAAATTTACAAATAATTTCCTTCATAGGATTAACAATGGGGCTCGTTGTTCCCTTAAACTTGAAGAACAATAAATTGGCGAATGGTACTGTTTGGATGCTTTGCATATATGTTTCTTAGACTATATAGAGGCAATATATACAAAGATTTCACCCGTCTACCTGTACTATTCATTGTTCTACTTGTCGAAATTTACAAATAATTTCCGATAAAGGATTAACCATTGGGGTTCATTGTTCACTTAAACTTGAAAAACAAAAAATTGGCGAATTGTACTGTTTGGATGCTTTGCATATATGTTTCTTAGACTATATGGAAGCATATATATACAATGATTTCAACCGTCTACCTATTCCATTCATTGTTCTACTTGTCGAAATTTACAAATAATTTCCTTCATAGGATTAACAATGGGGCTCGTTGTTCCCTTAAACTTGAAGAACAATAAATTGGCGAATGGTACTGTTTGGATGCTTTGCATATATGTTTCTTAGACTATATAGAGGCAATATATACAAAGATTTCACCCGTCTACCTGTACTATTCATTGTTCTACTTGTCGAAATTTACAAATAATTTCCGATAAAGGATTAACCATTGGGGTTCATTGTTCACTTAAACTTGAAATACAAAAAATTGGCGAATTGTACTGTTTGGATGCTTTGCATATATGTTTCTTAGACTATATGGAAGCATATATATACAATGATTTCAACCGTCTACCTATTCCATTCATTGTTCTACTTGTCGAAATTTACAAATAATTTCCTTCATAGGATTAACAATGGGGCTCGTTGTACACTTAAACTTGAAGAACAATAAATTGGCGAATTGTACTGTTCGGATGCTTTGCATATATGTTTCTTAGACTATATAGAAGTAATATGTACGAAGATTTCACCCGCCTACCTGTTCCATTCATTGTTCTACTTGTCGAAAGTTACAAATAATTTCCGATAAAGGATTAACAATGGGGATCGTAGTTCACTTAAACTTGAAGAACAATAAATTGGCGAATTGTACTGTTTGGATGCTTTGCATATATGTATCTTGGACTATATAGAAGCAATATATACATTTATTTCAACCGTCTACGTGTTCCAATCATTGTTCTACTTGTCGAAAGTTACAAATAATTTCCGTTAAAGTGTTAACAATGGGGCTCGTAGTTCACTTAAACTTGAAAAACAAAAAATTGGCGAATTGTACTGTTTGGATGATTTGCATATATGTTTCTTAGACTATATTGAAGCAATATATACAATGATTTCAACCGTCTACATGTTCCATTCATTGTTCTACTTGTCGAAATTTACAAATAATTTCCTTCAAAGGATTAACAATGGGGCTCGTAGTTCACTTAATCTTGAAGAACAAAAAATTGGCGAATTGTACTGTTTGGATGTTTTGCATATATGTTTCTTAGACTATATAGAAGCAATATATACAAAGATTTCAACCGTCTACATATTCCATTCATTGTTCTAATTATCGAAATTTACAAATAATTTCCCTTTCATGATTATCAATGGGGCTCGTAGTTCACTTAAACTTGAAGAACAAAAAATTGGCGATTGGTACTGTTTGGATGCTTTGCATATATGTTTCTTAGACTATATAGAAGCAATATATACATAGATTTCAACAGTCTACCAGTTCCATTCATTGTTTTACTTGTAGAAATTTACAAATAATTTCCGTTAAATGATTAACAATGGGGCGCGTAGTTCACTTAAACTTGAAGAACAAAAAATTGGCGAATGTTACTGTTTGAATGCTTTGCATATAGGTTTCCTAGACTATATAGAAGCAATATATACAAATATTTCAACAGACTACCTGTTCGATTCATTGTTCTACTTGTAGAAAGTTACAAATAATTTCCTTTAAAGGATTAACAATGGGTATCGTAGTTCACTTAAACTTGAAGAACAATAAATTGGCGAATTGTACTGTTTGGATGCTTTGTATATATGTTTCTTAGTCTATATAGAAGCAATATATACAAAGATTTCAACCGTCTACCTGTTCCATTCACTGTTCTACTTGTCGAAAGTTACAAATAATTTCCGATAAAGGATTAACCATTGGGGCTCATTGTTCACTTAAACTTGAAGAACAAAAAATTGGCGAATGGTACTGTTTGGATGCTTTGCATATATGTTTCTTAGATTATATAGAAGCAATATAAACATAGATTTCAACCGTCTACCTGTTCCATTCATTGTTCTACTTGTCGAAAGTTACAAATAATTTCCGTTAAGGGATTAACAATGGGGCTCGTTGTTCACTTAAACTTGAAGAACAATAAATTGGCGAATTGTACTGTTTGGATGCTTTGCATATATGTTTCATAGACTATATGGAAGCAATATATAGAAAGATTTCATCCGTCTACGAGTTCCAATCATTGTTCTACTTGTAGAAAGTTACAATTAATTTCCTTTGAAGGATTAACAATGGGGCTCGTTGTACACTTAAACTTGAAGAACAATAAATTGGCGAATTGTACTGTTTGGATGCTTTGCATATATGTTTCTTAGTCTATATAGAAGCAATATATACAAAGATTTCAACCGTCTACCTGTTCCATTCATTGTTCTACTTGTCGAAAGTTACAAATAATTTCCGTTAAAGTGTTAACAATGGGGCTCGTAGTTCACTTAAACTTGAAAAACAAAAAATTGGCGAATTGTACTGTTTGGATGATTTGCATATATGTTTCTTAGACTATATTGAAGCAATATATACAATGATTTCAACCGTCTACATGTTCCATTCATTGTTCTACTTGTCGAAATTTACAAATAATTTCCTTCAAAGGATTAACAATGGGGCTCGTAGTTCACTTAATCTTGAAGAACAAAAAATTGGCGAATTGTACTGTTTGGATGTTTTGCATATATGGTTCTTAGACTATATAGAAGTAATATATACAAAGATTTCAACCGTCTACCTGTTCCATTCATTGTTCTACTTGTAGAAAGTTACAAATAATTTCCGATAAAGGATTAACAATGGGGCTCATTGTTCACTTAAACTTGAAGAACATAAAATTGGCGAATGGTACAGTTTGGATGCTTTGCGTACATGTTCCTTAGACTATATGGAAGCAACATATACAAAGATTTCAACCGTCTACTTGTTCCAATCATTGTTCTACTTGTCGAAATTTACAAATAATTTCCGATAAAGGATTAACCATTGGGGTTCATTGTTCACCTAAACTTGAAAAACAAAAAATTGGCGAATTGTACTGTTTGGATGCTTTGCATATATGTTTCTTAGACTATATGGAAGCATATATATACAATGATTTCAACCGTCTACCTATTCCATTCATTGTTCTACTTGTCGAAATTTACAAATAATTTCCTTCATAGGATTAACAATGGGGCTCGTTGTTCCCTTAAACTTGAAGAACAATAAATTGGCGAATGGTACTGTTTGGATGCTTTGCATATATGTTTCTTAGACTATATAGAGGCAATATATACAAAGATTTCACCCGTCTACCTGTACTATTCATTGTTCTACTTGTCGAAATTTACAAATAATTTCCGATAAAGGATTAACCATTGGGGTTCATTGTTCACTTAAACTTGAAAAACAAAAAATTGGCGAATTGTACTGTTTGGATGCTTTGCATATATGTTTCTTAGACTATATGGAAGCATATATATACAATGATTTCAACCGTCTACCTATTCCATTCATTGTTCTACTTGTCGAAATTTACAAATAATTTCCTTCATAGGATTAACAATGGGGCTCGTTGTTCCCTTAAACTTGAAGAACAATAAATTGGCGAATGGTACTGTTTGGATGCTTTGCATATATGTTTCTTAGACTATATAGAGGCAATATATACAAAGATTTCACCCGTCTACCTGTACTATTCATTGTTCTACTTGTCGAAAGTTACAAATAATTTCCGATAAAGGATTAACAATGGGGCTCATTGTTCACTTAAACTTGAAGAACATAAAATTGGCGAATGGTACAGTTTGGATGCTTTGCGTACATGTTCCTTAGACTATATGGAAGCAACATATACAAAGATTTCAACCGTCTACTTGTTCCAATCATTGTTCTACTTGTCGAAATTTACAAATAATTTCCGATAAAGGATTAACCATTGGGGTTCATTGTTCACTTAAACTTGAAAAACAAAAAATTGGCGAATTGTACTGTTTGGATGCTTTGCATATATGTTTCTTAGACTATATGGAAGCATATATATACAATGATTTCAACCGTCTACCTGTTCCATTCATTGTTCTACTTGTCGAAAGTTACAAATAATTTCCGATAAAGGATTAACAATGGGGCTCATTGTTCACTTAAACTTGAAGAACATAAAATTGGCGAATGGTACAGTTTGGATGCTTTGCGTACATGTTCCTTAGACTATATGGAAGCAACATATACAAAGATTTCAACCGTCTACTTGTTCCAATCATTGTTCTACTTGTCGAAATTTACAAATAATTTCCGATAAAGGATTAACCATTGGGGTTCATTGTTCACTTAAACTTGAAAAACAAAAAATTGGCGAATTGTACTGTTTGGATGCTTTGCATATATGTTTCTTAGACTATATGGAAGCATATATATACAATGATTTCAACCGTCTACCTATTCCATTCATTGTTCTACTTGTCGAAATTTACAAATAATTTCCTTCATAGGATTAACAATGGGGCTCGTTGTTCCCTTAAACTTGAAGAACAATAAATTGGCGAATGGTACTGTTTGGATGCTTTGCATATATGTTTCTTAGACTATATAGAAGCAATATATACAAAGATTTCAACCGTCTACATATTCCATTCATTGTTCTAATTATCGAAATTTACAAATAATTTCCCTTTCATGATTATCAATGGGGCTCGTAGTTCACTTAAACTTGAAGAACAAAAAATTGGCGATTGGTACTGTTTGGATGCTTTGCATATATGTTTCTTAGACTATATAGAAGCAACATATACAAAGATTTCAACCGTCTACTTGTTCCAATCATTGTTCTACTTGTCGAAATTTACAAATAATTTCCGATAAAGGATTAACCATTGGGGTTCATTGTTCACTTAAACTTGAAAAACAAAAAATTGGCGAATTTTACTGTTTGGATGATTTGCATATAGGTTTCCTAGACTATATAGAAGTAATATATACAAATATTTCAACCGTCTACGTGTTCCAATCATTGTTCTACTTGTCGAAGTTTACAAATAATTTCCTTTAAAGCATTAACAGTGGGGCTCGTAGTTCACTTAAACTTGAAGAACAATAAATTGGCGAATGGTACTGTTTGGATGCTTTGCATATATGTTTCTTAGACTATATAGAAGTAAAATATACAAAGATTTCAACCGTCTACCTGTTCCAATCATTGTTCTACATGTCGAAAGATACAAATAATTTCCTATAAAGGATTAACAATGGAGCTCATTGTTCACTGAAACTTGAAGAACATTAAACTCGCGAATTGTAATGTTTAGATGCTTTGCATATATGTTTCTTTTACTATATAGAAGCAATATATACAAAGATTTCAACCGTCTACCTGTTCCATTCATTGTTCTACTTGTCGAAAGTTACAAATAATATCCGATAATGGATTAAAAATGGGGCTCATTGTTCACTTAAACTTGAAGAACAAAAAATTGGCGAATGGTATTGTTTGGATGCATTGCGTATATGTTTCTTAGACTATATAGAAGCAATATATACAAAGATTTGAACCGTCTACCTGTTCCATTCATTGTTCTACTTGTAGAAAGTTACAAATAATTTCCGTTTCATGATTATCAATGGGGCTCGTTGTTCACTTAAACTTGAAGAATAAAAAATTGGCGACTAGTTCTGTTTGGATGCTTTGCATATATGTTTCTTAGACTATATAGAAGCAATATATATAATGATTTCAACCGTCTACCTGTTCCATTCATTGTTCTTCTTGTCGAAAGTTACAAATAATTTCCGTTAAATGATTAACAATGGGGATCGTTGTTCACTTAAACTTGAAGAACAATAAATTGGCGAATTGTACTGTTTGGATGCTTTGCATATATGTTTCTTAGACTATATAGAAGCAATATATACAAAGATTTCAACCGTCTACCTGTTCCATTCATTGTTCTACTTGTAGAAAAATACAAATAATTTCCATTTCATGATTATCATTGGGGCTCGCTGTTCACTTAGACTTGAAGATCAAAAAATTGGCGAATGTTACTGTTTAGATGCTTTGCAAATAGGTTTCTTAGACTATATAGAAACAACATATACAAAGATTTCAACCGTCTACCTGTTCTATTCATTGTTCTACTTGTAGAAAGTTACAAATAATTTCCGTTTCATGATTATCAATGGGGCACGTTGTTCACTTAAACTTGAAGAATAAAAAATTGGCGACTAGTTCTGTTTGGATGCTTTGCATATATGTTTCTTAGACTATACAGAAGCAATATATACAAAGATTTCAACCGTCTACCTGTTCCATTCATTGTTCTACTTGTCGAAATTTACAAATAATTTCCGATAAAGGATTAACAATGGGGCTCATTGTTCACTTAAACTTGAAGAACAAAAAATTGGCGAATGGTACTGTTTGGATGCTTTGCATATATGTTTCTTAGATTACATAGAAGCAATATAAACAAAGATTTCAACCGTCTACCTGTTCCATTCATTGTTCTACTTGTCGCAAGTTACAAATAATTTCCGTTAAAGTATTAACAATGGGGCTCGTAGTTCACTTAAACTTCAAGATCAAATAATTGGCGAATTGTACTGTTTGGATGTTTTGCATATATGTTTCTTAGACTATTTAGAAGCAATATATAGAAAGATTTCACCCGTCTACCTGTACTATTCATTGTTCTACTTGTAGAAAGTTATAAATAATTTCCATTTCATGATTATCAATGGGGCTCGCTGTTCACTTAAACTTGAAGATCAAAAAATTGGTGATTGTTACTGTTTAGATGCCTTGCATATAGGTTTCGTAGACTACATAGAAGCAACATATACAAAGATTTCAACCGTCTACCTGTTCTATTCATTGTTCTACTTGTAGAAAGTTACAAATATTTTCCGTTTCATGATTATCAATGGGGCTCGTTGTTCACTTAAACTTGAAGAACAAAAAATTGGCGAATGGTACTGTTTGGATGCTTTGCATATATGTTTCTTAGACTATATAGAAGCAACATATACAAAGATTTCAACAGTCTACGTGTTCCAATCATTGTTCTACTTGTCGAAATTTACAAATAATTTCCTTCAAAGGATTAACAATGGGGCTCGTAGTTCACTTAATCTTGAAGAACAAAAAATTGGCGAATTGTACTGTTTGGATGCTTTGCATATATGTTTCTTAGACTATATAGAAGCAATATATAGAAATATTTCAAACGTCTACCTGTTCTATTCATTGTTCTACTTGTAGAAAGTTACAAATAATTTCCGTTTCATCATTATCAATGGGGCTCGTTGTTCACATAAACTTGAAGAACAAAAAATTGGCGAATGGTACTGTTTGGATGTTTTGCATATATGTTTCTTAGACTATATAGAAGCAATATATACAAAGATTTCAACCGTCTACATATTCCATTCATTGTTCTATTTGTCGAAATTTACAAATAATTTCCCTTTCATGATTATCAATGGGGCTCGTAGTTCACTTAAACTTGGAGAACAAAAAATTGGCGAATGGTACTGTTTGGATGCTTTGCCTATATGTTTCTTAGACTATATAGAAGCAATATATACAAAGATTTCAACCGTCTACCTGTTCCATTCGTTGTTCTACTTGTCGAAATTTACAAATAATTTCCTTTAAAGGATTAACAATGGGGCTCGTAGTTCACTTAAACTTGAAGAACAAAAAATTGGCGAATTGTACTGTTTGGATGCTTTGCATATGTGTTTCTTAGACTATTTAGAAGCAATAAATAGAAAGATTTCACCCGTCTACCTGTACTATTCATTGTTCTACTTGTAGAAAGTTACAAATAATTTCCATTCCATGATTATCAATGGGGCTCGCTGTTCACTTAAACTTGAAGATCAAAAAATTGGCGAATGTTACTGTTTAGATGCTCTGCATATATGTTTCTTAGACTATATAGAAGCAACATATACAAAGATTTCAACCGTCTACCTGTTCTATTCATTGTTCATCTTGTCGAAAGTTAGAAATAATTTCCGTTTCATGATTATCAATGGGCCTCGTTGTTCACTTAAACTTGAAGAACAAAAAATTGGCGACTGGAACTGTTTGGATGCTTTGCATATATGTTTCTTAGACTATATAGAAGCAATATATAAAAAGATTTCAACCGTCTACCCGTTCCATTCATTGTTCTACTTGTCGAAAGTTACAAATAATTTCCGACAAAGGATTAACAATGGGGCTCATTGTTCACTTAAACTTGAAGAACAAAAAATTGGCGATTGGTACTGTTTGGATGCTTTGCATATATGTTTCTTAGACTATATGGAAGCAATATATAAAAAGATTTCAACCGTCTACCAGTTCCATTCCTTGTTCTACTTGTCGAAATTTACAAATAATTTCCTTTAAAGGATTAACAATGGGGCTCGTAGTTCACTTAAACTTGAAGAACAAAAAATTGGCGAATTGTACTCTTTGGATGCTTTGCATATATGTTTCTTAGACTATTTAGAAGCAATATATAGAAAGATTTCACCCGTATACCTGTACTATTCATTGTTCTACTTGTAGAAAGTTACAAATAATTTCCGTTTCATGATTATCAATGGGGCTCGTTGTTCACTTAAACTTGAAGAATAAAAAATTGGCGACTAGTTCTGTTTGGATGCTTTGCATATATGTTTCTTAGACTATATAGAAGCAATATATACAATGATTTCAACCGTCTACCTGTTCCATTCATTGTTCTTCTTGTCGAAAGTTACAAATAATTTCAGTTAAAGGATTAACAATGGGGCTCGTTGTTCACTTAAACTTGAAGAACAAAAAATTGGCGACTGGAACTGTTTGGATGCATTGCATATATGTTTCTTAGACTATATAGAAGCAATATATACAAAGATTTCAACCGTCTACCTGTTCCATTCATTGTTCTACTTGTCGAAAGTTACAAATAATTTCCGATAAAGGATTAACAATGGGGCTCATTGTTCACTTAAACTTGAAGAACATAAAATTTTCGAATTGTACTGTTTGGATGCTTTGCATATATGTTTCTTAGACTATATAGAAGCAATATATACAATGATTTCAATCGTCTACCTATTCCATTCATTGTTCTACTTGCCGAAATTTACAAATAATTTCCTTTAAAGGATTAACAATGGGGCTCGTACTTCACTTAAACTTGAAGAGCAAAAAATTGGCGAATTGTACTGTTTGGACGCTTTGCATATATGTTTCTTGGAATATATAGAAGCAATATATACAATAATTTCAACAGTCTACCTGTTCCATTCATTGTTCTACTTGTCGAAATTTACAAATAATTTCCGATAAAGGATTAACAATGGGGCTCATTGTTCACTTAAACTTGAAGAACAAAAAATTGGCGAATGGTACTGTTTGGATGCTTTGCATATATGTTTCTTAGACTATATGGAAGCAATATATACAAAGATTTCAACCGTCTACCTGTTCCATTCATTGTTCTACTTGTAGAAAGTTACAATTAATTTCCGTTAAAGGATTAACAATGGGGCTCGTAGTTCACTTAAACTTGAAGAACAAAAAATTGGCGAATTGTACTGTTTGGATGCTTTGCATATATGTTTCGTAGATTATATAGAAGCAATATATACAATGATTTCAACCGTCTACCTGATCCATTCATTGTTCTACTTGTCGAAATTTACAAATAATTTCCTTTAAAGGATTAACAATGGGGCTCGTAGTTCACTTAAACTTGAAGAACAAAAAATTGGCGAATTGTACTCTTTGGATTCTTTGCATATATGTTTCTTAGACTATTTAGAAGCAATATATAGAAAGATTTCACCCGTATACCTGTACTATTCATTGTTCTACTTGTAGAAAGTTACAAATAATTTCCGTTTCATGATTATCAATGGGGCTCGTTGTTCACTTAAACTTGAAGAATAAAAAATTGGCGACTAGTTCTGTTTGGATGCTTTGCATATATGTTTCTTAGACTATATAGAAGCAATATATACAATGATTTCAACCGTCTACCTGTTCCATTCATTGTTCTTCTTGTCGAAAGTTACAAATAATTTCAGTTAAAGGATTAACAATGGGGCTCGTAGTTCGCTTAAACTTGAAGAACAAAAAATAGGCGAATGTTACTGTTTGGATGATTTGCATATAGGTTTCCTAGACTATATAGAAGCAATATATACAAAGAATTCAACCGTCTACCTGTTCCATTCATTGTTCTACTTGTCGAAAGTTACAAATAATTTCCGATAAAGGATTAACCATTGGGGCTCGTTGTACACTTAAACTTGAAGAACAATAAATTGGCGAATTGTACTGTTTGGATGCTTTGCATATATGTTTCTTAGACTATATAGAAGCAATATATACAAAGATTTCAACCGTCTACCTGTTCCATTCATTGTTCAACTTGTCGAAAGTTACAAATAATTTCCGATAAAGGATTAACCATTGGGGCTCATTGTTCACTTAAACTTGAAGAACAAAAAATTGGCGAATGGTACTGTTTGGATGCTTTGCATATATGTTTCTTAGATTATATAGAAGCAACATAAACAAAGATTTCAACCGTCTACCTGTTCCATTCATTGTTCTACTTGTAGAAAGTTACAAATAATTTCCATTTCATGATTATCAATGGGGCTCGCTGTTCACTTAAACTTGAAGATCAAAAAATTGGCGAATGTTACTGTTTGGATGATTTGCATATAGGTTTCCTAGACTATATAGAAGCAATATATACAAAGAATTCAACCGTCTACCTGTTCCATTCATTGTTCTACTTGTCGAAAGTTACAAATAATTTCCGATAAAGGATTAACCATTGGGGTTCATTGTTCACTTAAACTTGAAAAACAAAAAATTTTGCGAATTGTACTGTTTGGATGCTTTGCATATATGTTTCTTAGACTATATAGAAGCAATATATACAAAGATTTCAACCGTCTACGTGTTCCAATCATTGTTCTACTTGTAGAAATTTACAAATAATTTCCTTTAAAGGATTAACAATGGGGCTCGTAGTTCACTTAAACTTGAAGAACAAAAAATTGGCGAATTGTACTGTTTGGATGCTTTGCATATGTGTTTCTTAGACTATTTAGAAGCAATAAATAGAAAGATTTCACCCGTCTACCTGTACTATTCATTGTTCTACTTGTAGAAAGTTACAAATAATTTCCATTCCATGATTATCAATGGGGCTCGCTGTTCACTTAAACTTGAAGATCAAAAAATTGGCGAATGTTACTGTTTAGATGCTCTGCATATATGTTTCTTAGACTATATAGAAGAAACATATACAAAGATTTCAACCGTCTACCTGTTCTATTCATTGTTCATCTTGTCGAAAGTTAGAAATAATTTCCGTTTCATGATTATCAATGGGCCTCGTTGTTCACTTAAACTTGAAGAACAAAAAATTGGCGACTGGAACTGTTTGGATGCTTTGCATATATGTTTCTTAGACTATATAGAAGCAATATATAAAAAGATTTCAACCGTCTACCCGTTCCATTCATTGTTCTACTTGTCGAAAGTTACAAATAATTTCCGACAAAGGATTAACAATGGGGCTCATTGTTCACTTAAACTTGAAGAACAAAAAATTGGCGATTGGTACTGTTTGGATGCTTTGCATATATGTTTCTTAGACTATATGGAAGCAATATATAAAAAGATTTCAACCGTCTACCAGTTCCATTCCTTGTTCTACTTGTCGAAAGTTACAAATAATTTCCGATAAAGGATTAACAATGGGGCTCATTGTTCACTTAAACTTGAAGAACAAAGAATTGGCGAATGGTACTGTTTGGATGCTTTGCATATATGTTTCTTAGACTATATAGAAGCAATATAAATATTGATTTCAACCGTCTACCTGATCCATTCATTGTTCTACTTGTCGGAAGTTACAAATAATTTCCGATAAAGGATTAACAATGGGGCTCATTGTTCACTAAACTTGAAGAACATAAAATTTTCGAATTGTACTGTTTGGATGCTTTGCATATATGTTTCTTAGACTATATAGAAGCAATATATACAATGATTTCAATCGTCTACCTATTCCATTCATTGTTCTACTTGCCGAAATTTACAAATAATTTCCTTTAAAGGATTAACAATGGGGCTCGTACTTCACTTAAACTTGAAGAGCAAAAAATTGGCGAATTGTACTGTTTGGACGCTTTGCATATATGTTTCTTGGAATATATAGAAGCAATATATACAATAATTTCAACAGTCTACCTGTTCCATTCATTGATCTACTTGTCGAAATTTACAAATAATTTCCGATAAAGGATTAACAATGGGGCTCATTGTTCACTTAAACTTGAAGAACAAAAAATTGGCGAATGGTACTGTTTGGATGCTTTGCATATATGTTTCTTAGATTACATAGAAGCAATATAAACAAAGATTTCAACCGTCTACCTGTTCCATTCATTGTTCTACTTGTCGCAAGTTACAAATAATTTCCGTTAAAGTATTAACAATGGGGCTCGTAGTTCACTTAAACTTCAAGATCAAATAATTGGCGAATTGTACTGTTTGGATGTTTTGCATATATGTTTCTTAGACTATTTAGAAGCAATATATAGAAAGATTTCACCCGTCTACCTGTACTATTCATTGTTCTACTTGTAGAAAGTTATAAATAATTTCCATTTCATGATTATCAATGGGGCTCGCTGTTCACTTAAACTTGAAGATCAAAAAATTGGTGATTGTTACTGTTTAGATGCCTTGCATATAGGTTTCGTAGACTACATAGAAGCAACATATACAAAGATTTCAACCGTCTACCTGTTCTATTCATTGTTCTACTTGTAGAAAGTTACAAATATTTTCCGTTTCATGATTATCAATGGGGCTCGTTGTTCACTTAAACTTGAAGAACAAAAAATTGGCGAATGGTACTGTTTGGATGCTTTGCATATATGTTTCTTAGACTATATAGAAGCAACATATACAAAGATTTCAACAGTCTACGTGTTCCAATCATTGTTCTACTTGTCGAAATTTACAAATAATTTCCTTCAAAGGATTAACAATGGGGCTCGTAGTTCACTTAATCTTGAAGAACAAAAAATTGGCGAATTGTACTGTTTGGATGCTTTGCATATATGTTTCTTAGACTATATAGAAGCAATATATAGAAATATTTCAACCGTCTACCTGTTCTATTCATTGTTCTACTTGTAGAAAGTTACAAATAATTTCCGTTTCATCATTATCAATGGGGCTCGTTGTTCACATAAACTTGAAGAACAAAAAATTGGCGAATGGTACTGTTTGGATGTTTTGCATATATGTTTCTTAGACTATATAGAAGCAATATATACAAAGATTTCAACCGTCTACATATTCCATTCATTGTTCTATTTGTCGAAATTTACAAATAATTTCCCTTTCATGATTATCAATGGGGCTCGTAGTTCACTTAAACTTGGAGAACAAAAAATTGGCGAATGGTACTGTTTGGATGCTTTGCCTATATGTTTCTTAGACTATATAGAAGCAATATATACAAAGATTTCAACCGTCTACCTGTTCCATTCGTTGTTCTACTTGTCGAAATTTACAAATAATTTCCTTTAAAGGATTAACAATGGGGCTCGTAGTTCACTTAAACTTGAAGAACAAAAAATTGGCGAATTGTACTGTTTGGATGCTTTGCATATGTGTTTCTTAGACTATTTAGAAGCAATAAATAGAAAGATTTCACCCGTCTACCTGTACTATTCATTGTTCTACTTGTCGAAATTTACAAATAATTTCCGATAAAGGATTAACAATGGGGCTCATTGTTCACTTAAACTTGAAGAACAAAAAATTGGCGAATGGTACTGTTTGGATGCTTTGCATATATGTTTCTTAGACTATATGGAAGCAATATATACAAAGATTTCAACCGTCTACCTGTTCCATTCATTGTTCTACTTGTAGAAAGTTACAATTAATTTCCGTTAAAGGATTAACAATGTGGCTCGTAGTTCACTTAAACTTGAAGAACAAAAAATTGGCGAATTGTACTGTGTGGATGCTTTGCATATATGTTTCGTAGATTATATAGAAGCAATATATACAATGATTTCAACCGTCTACCTGATCCATTCATTGTTCTACTTGTCGAAATTTACAAATAATTTCCTTTAAAGGATTAACAATGGGGCTCGTAGTTCACTTAAACTTGAAGAACAAAAAATTGGCGAATTGTACTCTTTGGATGCTTTGCATATATGTTTCTTAGACTATTTAGAAGCAATATATAGAAAGATTTCACCCGTATACCTGTACTATTCATTGTTCTACTTGTAGAAAGTTACAAATAATTTCCGTTTCATGATTATCAATGGGGCTCGTTGTTCACTTAAACTTGAAGAATAAAAAATTGGCGACTAGTTCTGTTTGGATGCTTTGCATATATGTTTCTTAGACTATATAGAAGCAATATATACAATGATTTCAACCGTCTACCTGTTCCATTCATTGTTCTTCTTGTCGAAAGTTACAAATAATTTCAGTTAAAGGATTAACAATGGGGCTCGTTGTTCACTTAAACTTGAAGAACAAAAAATTGGCGACTGGAACTGTTTGGATGCATTGCATATATGTTTCTTAGACTATATAGAAGCAATATATACAAAGATTTCAACCGTCTACCTGTTCCATTCATTGTTCTACTTGTCGAAAGTTACAAATAATTTCCGATAAAGGATTAACAATGGGGCTCATTGTTCACTTAAACTTGAAGAACATAAAATTTTCGAATTGTACTGTTTGGATGCTTTGCATATATGTTTCTTAGACTATATAGAAGCAATATATACAATGATTTCAATCGTCTACCTATTCCATTCATTGTTCTACTTGCCGAAATTTACAAATAATTTCCTTTAAAGGATTAACAATGGGGCTCGTACTTCACTTAAACTTGAAGAGCAAAAAATTGGCGAATTGTACTGTTTGGACGCTTTGCATATATGTTTCTTGGAATATATAGAAGCAATATATACAATAATTTCAACAGTCTACCTGTTCCATTCATTGTTCTACTTGTCGAAATTTACAAATAATTTCCGATAAAGGATTAACAATGGGGCTCATTGTTCACTTAAACTTGAAGAACAAAAAATTGGCGAATGGTACTGTTTGGATGCTTTGCATATATGTTTCTTAGACTATATGGAAGCAATATATACAAAGATTTCAACCGTCTACCTGTTCCATTCATTGTTCTACTTGTAGAAAGTTACAATTAATTTCCGTTAAAGGATTAACAATGGGGCTCGTAGTTCACTTAAACTTGAAGAACAAAAAATTGGCGAATTGTACTGTGTGGATGCTTTGCATATATGTTTCGTAGATTATATAGAAGCAATATATACAATGATTTCAATCGTCTACCTATTCCATTCATTGTTCTACTTGCCGAAATTTACAAATAATTTCCTTTAAAGGATTAACAATGGGGCTCGTACTTCACTTAAACTTGAAGAGCAAAAAATTGGCGAATTGTACTGTTTGGACGCTTTGCATATATGTTTCTTGGAATATATAGAAGCAATATATACAATAATTTCAACAGTCTACCTGTTCCATTCATTGTTCTACTTGTCGAAATTTACAAATAATTTCCGATAAAGGATTAACAATGGGGCTCATTGTTCACTTAAACTTGAAGAACAAAAAATTGGCGAATGGTACTGTTTGGATGCTTTGCATATATGTTTCTTAGACTATATGGAAGCAATATATACAAAGATTTCAACCGTCTACCTGTTCCATTCATTGTTCTACTTGTAGAAAGTTACAATTAATTTCCGTTAAAGGATTAACAATGGGGCTCGTAGTTCACTTAAACTTGAAGAACAAAAAATTGGCGAATTGTACTGTTTGGATGCTTTGCATATATGTTTCGTAGATTATATAGAAGCAATATATACAATGATTTCAACCGTCTACCTGATCCATTCATTGTTCTACTTGTCGAAATTTACAAATAATTTCCTTTAAAGGATTAACAATGGGGCTCGTAGTTCACTTAAACTTGAAGAACAAAAAATTGGCGAATTGTACTCTTTGGATTCTTTGCATATATGTTTCTTAGACTATTTAGAAGCAATATATAGAAAGATTTCACCCGTATACCTGTACTATTCATTGTTCTACTTGTAGAAAGTTACAAATAATTTCCGTTTCATGATTATCAATGGGGCTCGTTGTTCACTTAAACTTGAAGAATAAAAAATTGGCGACTAGTTCTGTTTGGATGCTTTGCATATATGTTTCTTAGACTATATAGAAGCAATATATACAATGATTTCAACCGTCTACCTGTTCCATTCATTGTTCTTCTTGTCGAAACTTACAAATAATTTCAGTTAAAGGATTAACAATGGGGCTCGTAGTTCGCTTAAACTTGAAGAACAAAAAATAGGCGAATGTTACTGTTTGGATGATTTGCATATAGGTTTCCTAGACTATATAGAAGCAATATATACAAAGAATTCAACCGTCTACCTGTTCCATTCATTGTTCTACTTGTCGAAAGTTACAAATAATTTCCGATAAAGGATTAACCATTGGGGCTCGTTGTACACTTAAACTTGAAGAACAATAAATTGGCGAATTGTACTGTTTGGATGCTTTGCATATATGTTTCTTAGACTATATAGAAGCAATATATACAAAGATTTCAACCGTCTACCTGTTCCATTCATTGTTCAACTTGTCGAAAGTTACAAATAATTTCCGATAAAGGATTAACCATTGGGGCTCATTGTTCACTTAAACTTGAAGAACAAAAAATTGGCGAATGGTACTGTTTGGATGCTTTGCATATATGTTTCTTAGATTATATAGAAGCAACATAAACAAAGATTTCAACCGTCTACCTGTTCCATTCATTGTTCTACTTGTAGAAAGTTACAAATAATTTCCATTTCATGATTATCAATGGGGCTCGCTGTTCACTTAAACTTGAAGATCAAAAAATTGGCGAATGTTACTGTTTGGATGATTTGCATATAGGTTTCCTAGACTATATAGAAGCAATATATACAAAGAATTCAACCGTCTACCTGTTCCATTCATTGTTCTACTTGTCGAAAGTTACAAATAATTTCCGATAAAGGATTAACCATTGGGGTTCATTGTTCACTTAAACTTGAAAAACAAAAAATTTTGCGAATTGTACTGTTTGGATGCTTTGCATATATGTTTCTTAGACTATATAGAAGCAATATATACAAAGATTTCAACCGTCTACGTGTTCCAATCATTGTTCTACTTGTAGAAATTTACAAATAATTTCCTTTAAAGGATTAACAATGGGGCTCGTAGTTCACTTAAACTTGAAGAACAAAAAATTGGTGAATTGTACTTTTTGGATGCTTTGCATATATGTTTCTTAGACTATATAGAAGCAATATATACAATGATTTCAACCGGCTACCTGTTCCATTCATTGTTCTTCTTGTCGAAAGTTAGAAATAATTTCCGTTTCATGATTATCAATGGGCCTCGTTGTTCACTTAAACTTGAAGATCAAAAAATTGGCGAATGTTACTGTTTGGATGATTTGCATATAGGTTTCCTAGACTATATAGAAGCAATATATACAAAGAATTCAACCGTCTACCTGTTCCATTCATTGTTCAACTTGTCGAAAGTTACAAATAATTTCCGATAAAGGATTAACCATTGGGGTTCATTGTTCACTTAAACTTGAAAAACAAAAAATTGGCGAATTGTACTGTTTGGATGCTTTGCATATATGTTTCTTAGACTTTATAGAAGCAATATATACAAAGATTTCAACCGGCTACCTGTTCCATTCATTGTTCTTCTTGTCGAAAGTTAGAAATAATTTCCGTTTCATGATTATCAATGGGCCTCGTTGTTCACTTAAACTTGAAGAACAAAAAATTGGCGACTGGAACTGTATGGATGCTTTGCATATATGTTTCTTAGACTATATAGAAGCAATATATAAAAAGATTTCAACCGTCTACCCGTTCCATTCATTGTTCTACTTGTCGAAAGTTACAAATAATTTCCGATAAAGGATAAACAATGGGGCTCATTGTTCACTTAAACTTGAAGAACAAAAAATTGGCGAATTGTACTGTTTGGATGCTTTGCATATATGTTTCTTAGACTATATAGAAGCAATATATACAATGATTTCAACCGTCTACCTATTCCATTCATTCTTCTACTTGCCGAAATTTACAAATAATTTCTTTTAAAGGATTAACAATGCGGCTCGTAGTTCAGTTAAACTTGAAGAGCAAAAAATTGGCGAATTGTACTGTTTGGACGCTTTGCATATATGTTTCTTGGAATATATAGAAGCAATATATACAATAATTTCAAACGTCTACCTGTTCCATTCATTGTTCTACTTGTCGAAATTTACAAATAATTTCCGATAAAGGATTAACAATGGGGCTCATTGTTCACTTAAACTTGAAGAACAAAAAATTGGCGAATGGTACTGTTTGGATGCTTTGCATATATGTTTTTTAGACTATATGGAAGCAATATATACAAAGATTTCAACCGTCTACGTGTTCCAATCATTGTTCTACTTGTAGAAAGTTACAATTAATTTCCGTTAAAGGATTAACAATGGGGCTCGTTGTTCACATAAACTTGAAGAACAAAAAATTGGCGAATGGTACTGTTTGGATGTTTTGCATATATGTTTCTTAGACTATATAGAAGCAATATATACAAAGATTTCAACCGTCTACATATTCCATTCATTGTTCTATTTGTCGAAATTTACAAATAATTTCCCTTTCATGATTATCAATGGGGCTCGTAGTTCACTTAAACTTGGAGAACAAAAAATTTTCGAATTGTACTGTTTGGATGCTTTGCATATATGTTTCTTAGACTATATAGAAGCAATATATACAATGATTTCAATCGTCTACCTATTCCATTCATTGTTCTACTTGCCGAAATTTACAAATAATTTCCTTTAAAGGATTAACAATGGGGCTCATTGTTCACTTAAACTTGAAGAACAAAAAATTGGCGAATGGTACTGTTTGGATGCTTTGCATATATGTTTCTTAGACTATATGGAAGCAATATATACAAAGATTTCAACCGTCTACCTGTTCCATTCATTGTTCTACTTGTCGAAAGTTACAAATAATTTCCGATAAAGGATTAACAATGGGGCTCATTGTTCACTTAAACTTGAAGAACATAAAATTTTCGAATTGTACTGTTTGGATGCTTTGCATATATGTTTCTTAGACTATATAGAAGCAATATATACAATGATTTCAATCGTCTACCTATTCCATTCATTGTTCTACTTGCCGAAATTTACAAATAATTTCCTTTAAAGGATTAACAATGGGGCTCGTACTTCACTTAAACTTGAAGAGCAAAAAATTGGCGAATTGTACTGTTTGGACGCTTTGCATATATGTTTCTTGGAATATATAGAAGCAATATATACAATAATTTCAACAGTCTACCTGTTCCATTCATTGTTCTACTTGTCGAAATTTACAAATAATTTCCGATAAAGGATTAACAATGGGGCTCATTGTTCACTTAAACTTGAAGAACAAAAAATTGGCGAATGGTACTGTTTGGATGCTTTGCATATATGTTTCTTAGACTATATGGAAGCAATATATACAAAGATTTCAACCGTCTACCTGTTCCATTCATTGTTCTACTTGTAGAAAGTTACAATTAATTTCCGTTAAAGGATTAACAATGGGGCTCGTAGTTCACTTAAACTTGAAGAACAAAAAATTGGCGAATTGTACTGTTTGGATGCTTTGCATATATGTTTCGTAGATTATATAGAAGCAATATATACAATGATTTCAACCGTCTACCTGATCCATTCATTGTTCTACTTGTCGAAATTTACAAATAATTTCCTTTAAAGGATTAACAATGGGGCTCGTAGTTCACTTAAACTTGAAGAACAAAAAATTGGCGAATTGTACTCTTTGGATTCTTTGCATATATGTTTCTTAGACTATTTAGAAGCAATATATAGAAAGATTTCACCCGTATACCTGTACTATTCATTGTTCTACTTGTAGAAAGTTACAAATAATTTCCGTTTCATGATTATCAATGGGGCTCGTTGTTCACTTAAACTTGAAGAATAAAAAATTGGCGACTAGTTCTGTTTGGATGCTTTGCATATATGTTTCTTAGACTATATAGAAGCAATATATACAATGATTTCAACCGTCTACCTGTTCCATTCATTGTTCTTCTTGTCGAAAGTTACAAATAATTTCAGTTAAAGGATTAACAATGGGGCTCGTAGTTCGCTTAAACTTGAAGAACAAAAAATAGGCGAATGTTACTGTTTGGATGATTTGCATATAGGTTTCCTAGACTATATAGAAGCAATATATACAAAGAATTCAACCGTCTACCTGTTCCATTCATTGTTCTACTTGTCGAAAGTTACAAATAATTTCCGATAAAGGATTAACCATTGGGGTTCATTGTTCACTTAAACTTGAAAAACAAAAAATTGGCGAATTGTACTGTTTGGATGCTTTGCATATATGGTTCTTAGACTATATGGAAGCATATATATACAATGATTTCAACCGTCTACCTATTCCATTCATTGTTCTACTTGTCGAAATTTACAAATAATTTCCTTTAAAGGATTAACAATGGGGCTCGTTGTACACTTAAACTTGAAGAACAATAAATTGGCGAATTGTACTGTTTGGATGCTTTGCATATATGTTTCTTAGACTATATAGAAGCAATATATACAAAGATTTCAACCGTCTACCTGTTCCATTCATTGTTCAACTTGTCGAAAGTTACAAATAATTTCCGATAAAGGATTAACCATTGGGGCTCATTGTTCACTTAAACTTGAAGAACAAAAAATTGGCGAATGGTACTGTTTGGATGCTTTGCATATATGTTTCTTAGATTATATAGAAGCAACATAAACAAAGATTTCAACCGTCTACCTGTTCCATTCGTTGTTCTACTTGTCGAAATTTACAAATAATTTCCTTTAAAGGATTAACAATGGGGCTCGTAGTTCACTTAAACTTGAAGAACAAAAAATTGGCGAATGTTACTGTTTGGATGATTTGCATATAGGTTTCCTAGACTATATAGAAGCAATATATACAAAGAATTCAACCGTCTACCTGTTCCATTCATTGTTCTACTTGTCGAAAGTTACAAATAATTTCCGATAAAGGATTAACCATTGGGGTTCATTGTTCACTTAAACTTGAAAAACAAAAAATTGGCGAATTGTACTGTTTGGATGCTTTGCATATATGTTTCTTAGACTATATAGAAGCAATATATACAAAGATTTCAACCGTCTACGTGTTCCAATCATTGTTCTACTTGTAGAAATTTACAAATAATTTCCTTTAAAGGATTAACAATGGGGCTCGTAGTTCACTTAAACTTGAAGAACAAAAAATTGGTGAATTGTACTTTTTGGATGCTTTGCATATATGTTTCTTAGACTATATAGAAGCAATATATACAATGATTTCAACCGGCTACCTGTTCCATTCATTGTTCTTCTTGTCGAAAGTTAGAAATAATTTCCGTTTCATGATTATCAATGGGCCTCGTTGTTCACTTAAACTTGAAGATCAAAAAATTGGCGAATGTTACTGTTTGGATGATTTGCATATAGGTTTCCTAGACTATATAGAAGCAATATATACAAAGAATTCAACCGTCTACCTGTTCCATTCATTGTTCAACTTGTCGAAAGTTACAAATAATTTCCGATAAAGGATTAACCATTGGGGTTCATTGTTCACTTAAACTTGAAAAACAAAAAATTGGCGAATTGTACTGTTTGGATGCTTTGCATATATGTTTCTTAGACTTTATAGAAGCAATATATACAAAGATTTCAACCGGCTACCTGTTCCATTCATTGTTCTTCTTGTCGAAAGTTAGAAATAATTTCCGTTTCATGATTATCAATGGGCCTCGTTGTTCACTTAAACTTGAAGAACAAAAAATTGGCGACTGGAACTGTATGGATGCTTTGCATATATGTTTCTTAGACTATATAGAAGCAACATATAAAAAGATTTCAACCGTCTACCCGTTCCATTCATTGTTCTACTTGTCGAAAGTTACAAATAATTTCCGATAAAGGATTAACAATTGGGCTCATTGTTCACTTAAACTTGAAGAACAAAAAATTGGCGAATTGTACTGTTTGGATGCTTTGCATATATGTTTCTTAGACTATATAGAAGCAATATATACAATGATTTCAACCGTCTACCTATTCCATTCATTCTTCTACTTGCCGAAATTTACAAATAATTTCCTTTAAAGGATTAACAATGCGGCTCGTAGTTCAGTTAAACTTGAAGAGCAAAAAATTGGCGAATGGTACTGTTTGGATGCTTTGCATATATGTTTCTTAGACTATATGGAAGCAATATATACAAAGATTTCAACCGTCTACCTGTTCCATTCATTGTTCTACTTGTAGAAAGTTACAATTAATTTCCGTTAAAGGATTAACAATGGGGCTCGTAGTTCACTTAAACTTGAAGAACAAAAAATTGGCGAATTGTACTGTTTGGATGCTTTGCATATATGTTTCGTAGATTATATAGAAGCAATATATACAATGATTTCAACCGTCTACCTGATCCATTCATTGTTCTACTTGTCGAAATTTACAAATAATTTCCTTTAAAGGATTAACAATGGGGCTCGTAGTTCACTTAAACTTGAAGAACAAAAAATTGGCGAATTGTACTCTTTGGATTCTTTGCATATATGTTTCTTAGACTATTTAGAAGCAATATATAGAAAGATTTCACCCGTATACCTGTACTATTCATTGTTCTACTTGTAGAAAGTTACAAATAATTTCCGTTTCATGATTATCAATGGGGCTCGTTGTTCACTTAAACTTGAAGAATAAAAAATTGGCGACTAGTTCTGTTTGGATGCTTTGCATATATGTTTCTTAGACTATATAGAAGCAATATATACAATGATTTCAACCGTCTACCTGTTCCATTCATTGTTCTTCTTGTCGAAAGTTACAAATAATTTCAGTTAAAGGATTAACAATGGGGCTCGTAGTTCGCTTAAACTTGAAGAACAAAAAATAGGCGAATGTTACTGTTTGGATGATTTGCATATAGGTTTCCTAGACTATATAGAAGCAATATATACAAAGAATTCAACCGTCTACCTGTTCCATTCATTGTTCTACTTGTCGAAAGTTACAAATAATTTCCGATAAAGGATTAACCATTGGGGTTCATTGTTCACTTAAACTTGAAAAACAAAAAATTGGCGAATTGTACTGTTTGGATGCTTTGCATATATGGTTCTTAGACTATATGGAAGCATATATATACAATGATTTCAACCGTCTACCTATTCCATTCATTGTTCTACTTGTCGAAATTTACAAATAATTTCCTTTAAAGGATTAACAATGGGGCTCGTTGTACACTTAAACTTGAAGAACAATAAATTGGCGAATTGTACTGTTTGGACGCTTTGCATATATGTTTCTTGGAATATATAGAAGCAATATATACAATAATTTCAAAAGTCTACCTGTTCCATTCATTGTTCTACTTGTCGAAATTTACAAATAATTTCCGATAAAGGATTAACAATGGGGCTCATTGTTCACTTAAACTTGAAGAACAAAAAATTGGCGAATGGTACTGTTTGGATGCTTTGCATATATGTTTTTTAGACTATATGGAAGCAATATATACAAAGATTTCAACCGTCTACGTGTTCCAATCATTGTTCTACTTGTAGAAAGTTACAATTAATTTCCGTTAAAGGATTAACAATGGGGCTCGTAGTTCACTTAAACTTGAAGATCGAAAAATTGGCGATTGTTACTGTTTAGATGCATTGCATATATGTTTCTTAGATTATATAGAAGCAATATATACAAAGATTTCAACCGTCTACCTGTTCCATTCATTGTTCTACTTGTGGAAAATTACAAATAATTTCCGATAAAGGATTAACCATTGGGGCTCATTGTTCACTTAAACTTGAAGAACAAAAAATTAGCGAATGGTACTGTTTGGATGCTTTGCGTATATGTTTCTTAGACTATATGGAAGCAATATATACAAAGATTTCAACCGTCTACGTGTTCCAATCATTGTTCTACATGTCGAAATTTACAAATAATTTCCTTTAAAGGATTAACAATGGGGCTCGTTGTTCACTTAAACTTGAAGAACAATAAATTGGCGAATTGTACTGTTTGGATGATTTGCATATATGTTTCTTAGACTATATAGAAGCAATATATACAAAGATTTCAACCGTCTACCTGTTCCATTCATTGTTCTACTTGTCGAAAGTTACAAATAATTTCCGATAAAGGATTAACAATGGGGCTCATTGTTCACTTAAACTTGAAGATCAAAAAATTGGCGATTGTTACTGTTTAGATGCTTTTCATATATGTTCCTTAGATTATATAGAAGCAATATATGCAAAGATTTCAACTGTCTACCTGTTCCATTCATTGTTCTACTTGTCGAAAGTTACAAATAATTTCCGATAAAGGATTAACAATGCGGCTCATTGTTCACTTAAACTTGAAGAACAAAAAATTGGCGACTGGAACTGTTTGGATGCTTTGCATATATGTTTCTTAGACGATATAGAAGCAATATATAAAAACATTTCAACCGTCTACCTGTTCCATTCATTGTTCAACTTGTCGAAAGTTACAAATAATTTCCGATAAAGGATTAACCATTGGGGCTCATTGTTCACTTAAACTTGAAGAACAAAAAATTGGCGAATGGTACTGTTTGGATGCTTTGCATATATGTTTCTTAGATTATATAGAAGCAACATAAACAAAGATTTCAACCGTCTACCTGTTCCATTCGTTGTTCTACTTGTCGAAATTTACAAATAATTTCCTTTAAAGGATTAACAATGGGGCTCGTAGTTCACTTAAACTTGAAGAACAAAAAATTGGCGAATGTTACTGTTTGGATGATTTGCATATAGGTTTCCTAGACTATATAGAAGCAATATATACAAAGAATTCAACCGTCTACCTGTTCCATTCATTGTTCTACTTGTCGAAAGTTACAAATAATTTCCGATAAAGGATTAACCATTGGGGTTCATTGTTCACTTAAACTTGAAAAACAAAAAATTGGCGAATTGTACTGTTTGGATGCTTTGCATATATGTTTCTTAGACTATATAGAAGCAATATATACAAAGATTTCAACCGTCTACGTGTTCCAATCATTGTTCTACTTGTAGAAATTTACAAATAATTTCCTTTAAAGGATTAACAATGGGGCTCGTAGTTCACTTAAACTTGAAGAGCAAAAAATTGGCGAATTGTACTGTTTGGACGCTTTGCATATATGTTTCTTAGATTATATAGAAGCAATATATACAAAGATTTCAATCGTCTACCTATTCCATTCATTGTTCTACTTGCCGAAATTTACAAATAATTTCCTTTAAAGGATTAACAATGCGGCTCGTAGTTCAGTTAAACTTGAAGAGCAAAAAATTGGCGAATTGTACTGTTTGGACGCTTTGCATATATGTTTCTTGGAATATATAGAAGCAATATATACAATAATTTCAAACGTCTACCTGTTCCATTCATTGTTCTACTTGTCGAAATTTACAAATAATTTCCGATAAAGGATTAACAATGGGGCTCATTGTTCACTTAAACTTGAAGAACAAAAAATTGGCGAATGGTACTGTTTGGATGCTTTGCATATATGTTTTTTAGACTATATGGAAGCAATATATACAAAGATTTCAACCGTCTACGTGTTCCAATCATTGTTCTACTTGTAGAAAGTTACAATTAATTTCCATTAAAGGATTAACAATGGGGCTCGTTGTTCACATAAACTTGAAGAACAAAAAATTGGCGAATGGTACTGTTTGGATGTTTTGCATATATGTTTCTTAGACTATATAGAAGCAATATATACAAAGATTTCAACCGTCTACATATTCCATTCATTGTTCTATTTGTCGAAATTTACAAATAATTTCCCTTTCATGATTATCAATGGGGCTCGTAGTTCACTTAAACTTGGAGAACAAAAAATTTTCGAATTGTACTGTTTGGATGCTTTGCATATATGTTTCTTAGACTATATAGAAGCAATATATACAATGATTTCAATCGTCTACCTATTCCATTCATTGTTCTACTTGCCGAAATTTACAAATAATTTCCTTTAAAGGATTAACAATGGGGCTCGTACTTCACTTAAACTTGAAGAGCAAAAAATTGGCGAATTGTACTGTTTGGACGCTTTGCATATATGTTTCTTGGAATATATAGAAGCAATATATACAATAATTTCAACAGTCTACCTGTTCCATTCATTGTTCTACTTGTCGAAATTTACAAATAATTTCCGATAAAGGATTAACAATGGGGCTCATTGTTCACTTAAACTTGAAGAACAAAAAATTGGCGAATGGTACTGTTTGGATGCTTTGCATATATGTTTCTTAGACTATATGGAAGCAATATATACAAAGATTTCAACCGTCTACCTGTTCCATTCATTGTTCTACTTGTCGAAAGTTACAAATAATTTCCGATAAAGGATTAACAATGGGGCTCATTGTTCACTTAAACTTGAAGAACATAAAATTTTCGAATTGTACTGTTTGGATGCTTTGCATATATGTTTCTTAGACTATATAGAAGCAATATATACAATGATTTCAATCGTCTACCTATTCCATTCATTGTTCTACTTGCCGAAATTTACAAATAATTTCCTTTAAAGGATTAACAATGGGGCTCGTACTTCACTTAAACTTGAAGAGCAAAAAATTGGCGAATTGTACTGTTTGGACGCTTTGCATATATGTTTCTTGGAATATATAGAAGCAATATATACAATAATTTCAACAGTCTACCTGTTCCATTCATTGTTCTACTTGTCGAAATTTACAAATAATTTCCGATAAAGGATTAACAATGGGGCTCATTGTTCACTTAAACTTGAAGAACAAAAAATTGGCGAATGGTACTGTTTGGATGCTTTGCATATATGTTTCTTAGACTATATGGAAGCAATATATACAAAGATTTCAACCGTCTACCTGTTCCATTCATTGTTCTACTTGTAGAAAGTTACAATTAATTTCCGTTAAAGGATTAACAATGGGGCTCGTAGTTCACTTAAACTTGAAGAACAAAAAATTGGCGAATTGTACTGTTTGGATGCTTTGCATATATGTTTCGTAGATTATATAGAAGCAATATATACAATGATTTCAACCGTCTACCTGATCCATTCATTGTTCTACTTGTCGAAATTTACAAATAATTTCCTTTAAAGGATTAACAATGGGGCTCGTAGTTCACTTAAACTTGAAGAACAAAAAATTGGCGAATTGTACTCTTTGGATTCTTTGCATATATGTTTCTTAGACTATTTAGAAGCAATATATAGAAAGATTTCACCCGTATACCTGTACTATTCATTGTTCTACTTGTAGAAAGTTACAAATAATTTCCGTTTCATGATTATCAATGGGGCTCGTTGTTCACTTAAACTTGAAGAATAAAAAATTGGCGACTAGTTCTGTTTGGATGCTTTGCATATATGTTTCTTAGACTATATAGAAGCAATATATACAATGATTTCAACCGTCTACCTGTTCCATTCATTGTTCTTCTTGTCGAAAGTTACAAATAATTTCAGTTAAAGGATTAACAATGGGGCTCGTAGTTCGCTTAAACTTGAAGAACAAAAAATAGGCGAATGTTACTGTTTGGATGATTTGCATATAGGTTTCCTAGACTATATAGAAGCAATATATACAAAGAATTCAACCGTCTACCTGTTCCATTCATTGTTCTACTTGTCGAAAGTTACAAATAATTTCCGATAAAGGATTAACCATTGGGGTTCATTGTTCACTTAAACTTGAAAAACAAAAAATTGGCGAATTGTACTGTTTGGATGCTTTGCATATATGGTTCTTAGACTATATGGAAGCATATATATACAATGATTTCAACCGTCTACCTATTCCATTCATTGTTCTACTTGTCGAAATTTACAAATAATTTCCTTTAAAGGATTAACAATGGGGCTCGTTGTACACTTAAACTTGAAGAGCAATAAATTGGCGAATTGTACTGTTTGGATGCTTTGGATATATGTTTCTTAGACTATATAGAAGCAATATATACAAAGATTTCAACCGTCTACCTGTTCCATTCATTGTTCAACTTGTCGAAAGTTACAAATAATTTCCGATAAAGGATTAACCATTGGGGCTCATTGTTCACTTAAACTTGAAGAACAAAAAATTGGCGAATGGTACTGTTTGGATGCTTTGCATATATGTTTCTTAGACTATATAGAAGCAACATATAGAAAGATTTCACCCGTCTACCAGTTCTATTCATTGTTCTACTTGTAGAAAGTTACAAATAATTTCCGTTTCATGATTATCAATGGGGCTTGTTGTTCACTTAAACTTGATGAACAAAAAATTGGCGAATGGTACTGTTTGGATGCTTTGCATATAAGTTTATTAGACTATATAGAAGCAATATATACAAAGATTTCAACCGTCTACCTGATCCATACATTGTTCTACTTGTCGAAAGTTACAAATAATTTCCGATAAAGGATTAACCATTGGGGCTCATTGTTCACTTAAAGTTGAAGAACAAAAAAATGGCGAATGGTACTGTTTGGATGCTTTGCGTACAAGTTTCTTAGACTATATGGAAGCAATATATACAAAGATTTCAACCGTCTACGTGTTCCAATTATTGTACTACTTGTAGAAAGTTACAAATAGTTTCCGATAAAGGATTAACAATGTGGCTCATTGTTCACTTAACCTTGAAGAACAAAAAATTGGCGAATGGTACTGTTTGGATGCTTTGCGTACATGTTTCTTAGACTATATGGAAGCAATATATACAAAGATTTCAACCGTCTACGTGTTCCATTCATTGTTCTACTTGCCGAAATTTACAAATAATTTCCTTTAAAGGATTAACAATGGGGCTCGTAGTTCAATTAAACTTGAAAAACCAAAAATTGGCGAATTGTACTCTTTGGATGCTTTGCATATATGTTTCTTAGACTATATAGAAGCAATATATACAAAGATTTCAACCGTCTACCTGTTCCATTCATTGTTCCACTTGTCGAAAGTTACAAATAATTTCCGATAAAGGATTAACCATTGGGGCTCATTGTTCACTTAAACATGAAGAACAAAAAATTGGCGAATTGTACTGTTTGGATGCTTTGAATATATGTTTCTTAGACTATATGGAAGCAATATATACAAAGATTTCAACCGTCCACGTGTTCCAATCATTGTTCTACTTGTCGAAATTTACAAATAATTTCCGATAAAGGATTAACAATCGGGCTCATTGTTCACTTAACCTTGAAGAACAAAAAATTGGCGAATGGTACTGTTTGGTTGCTTTGCATATATGTTTCTTAGACTATACGGAAGCAATATATACAAATATTTCAACCGTCTACCTGTTCCATTCATTGTTCTACATGTCGAAAGTTACAAATAATTTCCGTTTCATGATTATCAATGGGGCTCGTTGTTCACTTAAAGTTGAAGAACAAAAAATTGGCGAATGGTACTGTTTGAATGCTTTGCATATATGTTTCTTAGACTATATAGAAGCAATATATACTTTGATTTCAACCGTCTACCTGTTGCATTCATTGTTCTACTTGTCGAAAGTTACAAATAATTTCCGTTAAGGGATTAACAATGGGGATCGTAGTTTACTTAAACTTGAAGAACAAAAAATTGGCGAATGGTACTGTTTGGATGCTTTGCATATATGTTTCTTAGACTATATGGAAGCAATATATACAAAGATTTCAACCGTCTGCGTGTTCCAATCATTGTTCTACTTGTAGAAAGTTACAAATAATTTCCGTTTCATGATTATCAATGGGGCTTGTTGTTCACTTAAACTTGAAGAACAAAAAATTGGCGAATGGTACTGTTTGGATGCTTTGCATATATGTTTCTTAGACTATATAGAAGCAATATATACATTGATTTCAACCGTCTACCTGTTCCATTCATTGTTCTACTTGTCGAAAGTTACAAATAATTTCCGTTAAGGGATTAACAATGGGGATCGTAGTTTACTTAAACTTGAAGAACAAAAAATTGGCGAATGGTACTGTTTGGATGCTTTGCATATATGTTTCTTAGACTATATAGAAGCAACATATAGAAAGATTTCACCCGTCTACCAGTTCTATTCATTGTTCTACTTGTAGAAAGTTAGAAATAATTTCCGTTTCATGATTATCAATTGTGCTTGTTGTTCACTTAAACTTGATGAACAAAACATTGGCGAATTGTACTGTTTGGATGCTTTGAATATATGTTTCTTAGACTATATGGAAGCAATATATACAAAGATTTCAACCGTCCACGTGTTCCAATCATTGTTCTACTTGTCGAAATTTACAAATAATTTCCGATAAAGGATTAACAATCGGGCTCATTGTTCACTTAACCTTGAAGAACAAAAAATTGGCGAATGGTACTGTTTGGTTGCTTTGCATATATGTTTCTTAGACTATACGGAAGCAATATATACAAATATTTCAACCGTCTACCTGTTCCATTCATTGTTCTACATGTCGAAAGTTACAAATAATTTCCGTTTCATGATTATCAATGGGGCTCGTTGTTCACTTAAAGTTGAAGAACAAAAAATTGGCGAATGGTACTGTTTGGATGCTTTGCATATATGTTTCTTAGACTATATAGAAGCAATATATACTTTGATTTCAACCGTCTACCTGTTGCATTCATTGTTCTACTTGTCGAAAGTTACAAATAATTTCCGTTAAGGGATTAACAATGGGGATCGTAGTTTACTTAAACTTGAAGAACAAAAAATTGGCGAATGGTACTGTTTGGATGCTTTGCATATATGTTTCTTAGACTATATGGAAGCAATATATACAAAGATTTCAACCGTCTGCGTGTTCCAATCATTGTTCTACTTGTAGAAAGTTACAAATAATTTCCGTTTCATGATTATCAATGGGGCTTGTTGTTCACTTAAACTTGAAGAACAAAAAATTGGCGAATGGTACTGTTTGGATGCTTTGCATATATGTTTCTTAGACTATATAGAAGCAATATATACATTGATTTCAACCGTCTACCTGTTCCATTCATTGTTCTACTTGTCGAAAGTTACAAATAATTTCCGTTAAGGGATTAACAATGGGGATCGTAGTTTACTTAAACTTGAAGAACAAAAAATTGGCGAATGGTACTGTTTGGATGCTTTGCATATATGTTTCTTAGACTATATAGAAGCAACATATAGAAAGATTTCACCCGTCTACCAGTTCTATTCATTGTTCTACTTGTAGAAAGTTAGAAATAATTTCCGTTTCATGATTATCAATTGTGCTTGTTGTTCACTTAAACTTGATGAACAAAACATTGGCGAATGGTACTGTTTGGATGCTTTGCATATAAGTTTATTAGAATTTATAGAAGCAATATATACAAAGATTTCAACCGTCTACCTGATCCATACATTGTTCTACTTGTCGAAAGTTACAAATAATTTCCGATAAAGGATTAACCATTATGGCTCATTGTTCACTTAAACTTGAAGAACAAAAAATTGGCGAATGGTACTGTTTGGATGCTTTGCATATATGTTTCTTAGACTATATAGAACCAATATATACATTGATTTCAACCGTCTACCTGTTCCATTCATTGTTCTACTTGTCGAAAGTTACAAATAATTTCCGTTAAGGGATTAACAATGGGGATCGTAGTTTACTTAAACTTGAAGAACAAAAAATTGGCGAATGGTACTGTTTGGATGCTTTGCATATATGTTTCTTAGACTATATAGAAGCAACATATAGAAAGATTTCACCCGTCTACCAGTTCTATTCATTGTTCTACTTGTAGAAAGTTACAAATAATTTCCGTTTCATGATTATCAATGGGGCTTGTTGTTCACTTAAACTTGATGAACAAAAAATTGGCGAATGGTACTGTTTGGATGCTTTGCATATAAGTTTATTAGACTATATACAAGCAATATATACAAAGATTTCAACCGTCTACCTGATCCATACATTGTTCTACTTGTCGAATGTTACAAATAATTTCCGATAAAGGATTAACCATTGGGGCTCATTGTTCACTTAAACTTGAAGAACAAAAAAATGGCGAATGGTACTGTTTGGATGCTTTGCGTACAAGTTTCTTAGACTATATGGAAGCAATATATACAAAGATTTCAACCGTCTACGTGTTCCAATTATTGTTCTACTTGTAGAAAGTTACAAATAGTTTCCGATAAAGGATTAACAATGTGGCTCATTGTTCACTTAACCTTGAAGAACAAAAAATTGGCGAATGGTACTGTTTGGATGCTTTGCGTACATGTTTCTTAGACTATATGGAAGCAATATATACAAAGATTTCAACCGTCTACCTGTTCCATTCATTGTTCTACTTGTCGAAAGTTACAAATAATTTCCGATAAAGGATTAACCATTGGGGCTCATTGTTCACTTAAACTTGAAGAACAAAAAATTGGCGAATTGTACTGTTTGGATGCTTTGCATATATGTTTCTTAGACTATATAGAAGCAATATTTACAAAGATTTCAACCGTCTACCTGTTCCATTCATTGTTCTACTTGTCGAAAGTTACAAATAATTTCCGATAAAGGATTAACAATCCGGCTCATTGTTCACTTAAACTTGAGGAACAAAAAATTGGCGAATGGTACTGTTTGGATGCTTTGCGTACATGTTTCTTAGACTATATAGAAGCAATATATACAAAGTTTTCAACCGTCTACCTGTTCCATTCAATGTTCTACTTGTCGAAAGTTACAAATAATTTCCGATAAAGGATTAACGATGGGGCTCGTTGTTCACTTAAACTTGAAGAACAAAAAATTGGCGAATGGTACTCTTTGGATGCTTTGCATATATATTTCTTAGACTATATAGAAGCAATATATACATTGATTTCAACCGTCTACCTGTTCCATTCATTGTTCTACTTGTCGCAAGTTACAAATAATTTCCGTTAAAGTATTAACAATGGGGCTCGTAGTTCACTTAAACTTGAAGATCAAATAATTGGCGAATTGTACTGTTTGGATGATATGCAGATATGTTTCTTAGACTATATAGTAGCAATATATACAATGATTTCAACCGTCTACCTGTTCCATTCATTGTTCTACTTGCCGAAAGTTACAAATAATTTCCGATAAAGGATTAACCATTGGGGCTCATTGTTCACTTAAACTTGAAGAACAAAAAATTGGCGAATTGTACTGTTTGGATGCTTTGCATATATGTTTCTTAGACTATATAGAAGCAATATTTACAAAGATTTCAACCGTCTACCTGTTCCATTCATTGTTCTACTTGTCGAAAGTTACAAATAATTTCCGATAAAGGATTAGCAATGGGGCTCATTGTTCACATAAACTTGAGGAACAAAAAATTGGCGAATGGTACTGTTTGGATGCTTTGCGTACATGTTTCTTAGACTATATAGAAGCAATATATACAAAGTTTTCAACCGTCTACCTGTTCCATTCATTGTTCTACTTGTCGAAAGTTACAAATAATTTCCGATAAAGGATTAACAATGGGGCTCATTTTTCACTTAACCTTGAAGAACAAAAAATTGGCGAATGGTACTGTTTGAATGCTTTGCATATATGTTTCTTAGACTACATAGAAGCAATATATAGAAAGATTTCAACCGTCTACCTGTTCTATTCATTGTTATACTTGTAGAAAGTTACAAATAATTTCCTTTTCATGATTATCAATGGGGCTCGTTGTTCACTTAAACTTGAAGAACAAAAAATTGGCGAATCGTACTGTTTGGATGCTTTGCATATATGTTTCTTAGACTATATAGAAGCAATATATACAAAGATTTCAACAGTCTAACTGTTCTATTCATTGTTCTATTTGAAGAAATTTACAAATAATTTCCCTTTCATGATTATCAATGGGGCTCGTTGTTCACTTAAACTTGAAGAACAAAAAATTGGCGAAATGTACTGTTTGGATGCTTTGCATATATGTTTCTTAGAATATATAGAAGCAATATATAGAAAGACTTCACCCGTCTACCTGTACAATTCATTGTTCTACTTGTAGAAAGTTACAAATAATTTCCGTTTCATGATTATCAATGGGGCTCGTTGTTCACTTAAACTTGAAGAACAAAAAATTGGCGAATGGTACTGTTTGGATGCTTTGCATATATGTTTCTTAGACTATATGGAAGCAATATATACAAAGATTTCAACCGTCTGCGTGTTCCAATCATTGTTCTACTTGTAGAAAGTTACAATTAATTTCCGTTAAAGGATTAACAATGGGGCTCGTAGTTCACTTAAACTTGAAGAACAAAAAATTGGCGAATGGTACTGTTTGGATGCTTTGCATATATGTTTCTTAGACTATATAGAAGCAATATATACATTGATTTCAACCGTCTACCTCTTCCATTCATTGTTCTACTTGTCGAAAGTTACAAATAATTTCCGTTAAGGGATTAACAATGGGGATCGTAGTTTACTTAAACTTGAAGAACAAAAAATTGGCGAATGGTACTGTTTGGATGCTTTGCATATATGTTTCTTAGACTATATGGAAGCAATATATACAAAGATTTCAACCGTCTGCGTGTTCCAATCATTGTTCTACTTGTAGAAAGTTACAATTAATTTCCGTTAAAGGATTAACAATGGGGCTCGTAGTTCACTTAACCTTGAAGAACAAAAAATTGGCGAATGGTACTGTTTGGATGCTTTGCATATATGTTTCTTAGACTATACGGAAGCAATATATACAAATATTTCAACCGTCTACCTGTTCCATTCATTGTTCTACATGTCGAAAGTTACAAATAATTTCCGTTTCATGATTATCAATGGGGCTCGTTGTTCACTTAAACTTGAAGAACAAAAAATTGGCGAATGGTACTGTTTGGATGCTTTGCATATATGTTTCTTAGACTATATAGAAGCAAGATATACATTGATTTCAACCGTCTACCTGTTGCATTCATTGTTCTACTTGTCGAAAGTTACAAATAATTTCCGTTAAGGGATTAACAATGGGGATCGTAGTTTACTTAAACTTGAAGAACAAAAAATTGGCGAATGGTACTGTTTGGATGCTTTGCATATATGTTTCTTAGACTATATGGAAGCAATACATACAAAGATTTCAACCGTCTGCGTGTTCCAATCATTGTTCTACTTGTAGAAAGTTACAATTTATTTCCGTTAAAGGATTAACAATGGGGCTCGTAGTTCACTTAAACTTGAAGAACAAAAAATTGGAGAATGGTACTGTTTGGATGCTTTGCGTACATGTTTCTTAGACTATATGGAAGCAATATATACAAAGATTTCAACCGTCTACGTGTTCCATTCATTGTTCTACTTGCCGAAATTTACAAATAATTTCCTTTAAAGGATTAACAATGGGGCTCGTAGTTCACTTAAACTTGAAGAACAAAAAATTGGCGAATGGTACTGTTTGGATGCTTTGCATATATGTTTCTTAGACTATATGGAAGCAATATATACAAAGATTTCAACCGTCTACCTGTTCCATTCATTGTTCCACTTGTCGAAAGCTACAAATAATTTCCGATAAAGGATTAACAATGGGGCTCATTTTTCACTTAACCTTGAAGAACAAAAAATTGGCGAATGGTACTGTTTGGATGCTTTGCATATATGTTTCTTAGACTATATAGAAGCAATATATACAAAGATTTCAACCGTCTACCTGTTCCATTCATTGTTCTATTTGTCGAAAATTACAAATAATTTCCGATAAAGGATTAACAATGGGGCTCGTTGTTCACTTAAACTTGAAGAACAATAAATTGGCGAATTGTACTGTTTGGATGCTTTGCATATATTTTTCTTAGACTATATAGAAGCAATATATACAATGATTTCAACCGTCTACCTGTTCCATTCATTGTTCTACTTGTCGAAAGTTAGAAATAATTTCCGTTAAAGTATTAACAATGGGGCTCGTAGTTCACTTAAACTTGAAGATCAAATAATTGGCGAATTGTACTGTTTGGATGATATGCAGATATGTTTCTTAGACTATATAGAAGCAATATATACAATGATTTCAACCGTCTACCTGTTCCATTCATTGTTCTACTTGTCGAAAGTTACAAATAATTTCCGATAAAGGATTAACCATTGGGGCTCATTGTTCACTTAAACTTGAAGAACAAAAAATTGGCGAATTGTACTGTTTGGATGCTTTGCATATATGTTTCTTAGACTATATAGAAGCAATATTTACAAAGATTTCAACCGTCTACCTGTTCCATTCTTTGTTCTACTTGTCGAAAGTTACAAATAATTTCCGATAAAGGATTAACAATGGGGCTCATTGTTCACTTAAACTTGAGGAACAAAAAATTGGCGAATGGTACTGTTTGGATGCTTTGCGTACATGTTTCTTAGACTATATAGTTAGCAATATATACAAAGTTTTCAACCGTCTACCTGTTCCATTCATTGTTCTACTTGTCGAAAGTTACAAATAATTTCCGATAAAGGATTAACGATGGGGCTCGTTGTTCACTTAAACTTGAAGAACAAAAAATTGGCGAATGGTACTCTTTGGATGCTTTGCATATATATTTCTTAGACTATATAGAAGCAATATATACATTGATTTCAACCGTCTACCTGTTCCATTCATTGTTCTACTTGTCGCAAGTTACAAATAATTTCCGTTAAAGTATTAACAATGGGGCTCGTAGTTCACTTAAACTTGAAGATCAAATAATTGGCGAATTGTACTGTTTGGATGATATGCAGATATGTTTCTTAGACTATATAGAAGCAATATATACAATGATTTCAACCGTCTACCTGTTCCATTCTTTGTTCTACTTGCCGAAAGTTACAAATAATTTCCGATAAAGGATTAACCATTGGGGCTCATTGTTCACTTAAACTTGAAGAACAAAAAATTGGCGAATTGTACTGTTTGGATGCTTTGCATATATGTTTCTTAGACTATATAGAAGCAATATTTACAAAGATTTCAACCGTCTACCTGTTCCATTCATTGTTCTACTTGTCGAAAGTTACAAATAATTTCCGATAAAGGATTAACAATCGGGCTCATTGTTCACTTAAACTTGAGGAACAAAAAATTGGCGAATGGTACTGTTTGGATGCTTTGCGTACATGTTTCTTAGACTATATAGAAGCAATATATACAAAGTTTTCAACCGTCTACCTGTTCCATTCATTGTTCTACTTGTCGAAAGTTACAAATAATTTCCGATAAAGGATTAACGATGGGGCTCGTTGTTCACTTAAACTTGAAGAACAAAAAATTGGCGAATGGTACTCTTTGGATGCTTTGCATATATATTTCTTAGACTATATAGAAGCAATATATACATTGATTTCAACCGTCTACCTGTTCCATTCATTGTTCTACTTGTCGCAAGTTACAAATAATTTCCGTTAAAGTATTAACAATGGGGCTCGTAGTTCACTTAAACTTGAAGATCAAATAATTGGCGAATTGTACTGTTTGGATGATATGCAGATATGTTTCTTAGACTATATAGAAGCAATATATACAATGATTTCAACCGTCTACCTGTTCCATTCATTGTTCTACTTGCCGAAAGTTACAAATAATTTCCGATAAAGGATTAACCATTGGGGCTCATTGTTCACTTAAACTTGAAGAACAAAAAATTGGCGAATTGTACTGTTTGGATGCTTTGCATATATGTTTCTTAGACTATATAGAAGCAATATTTACAAAGATTTCAACCGTCTACCTGTTCCATTCATTGTTCTACTTGTCGAAAGTTACAAATAATTTCCGATAAAGGATTAACAATGGGGCTCATTGTTCACTTAAACTTGAGGAACAAAAAATTGGCGAATGGTACTGTTTGGATGCTTTGCGTACATGTTTCTTAGACTATATAAAAGCAATATATACAAAGTTTTCAACCGTCTACCTGTTCCATTCAATGTTCTACTTGTCGAAAGTTACAAATAATTTCCGATAAAGGATTAACAATGGGGCTCATTTTTCACTTAACCTTGAAGAACAAAAAATTGGCGAATGGTACTGTTTGGATGCTTTGCATATATGTTTCTTAGACTATATAGAAGCAATATATACAAAGATTTCAACCGTCTACCTGTTCCATTCATTGTTCTATTTGTCGAAAATTACAAATAATTTCCGATAAAGGATTAACAATGGGGCTCGTTGTTCACTTAAACTTGAAGAACAATAAATTGGCGAATTGTACTGTTTGGATGCTTTGTATATATGTTTCTTAAACTATATAGAAGCAATATATACAATGATTTCAACCGTCTACCTGTTCCATTCATTGTTCTACTTGTCGAAAGTTACAAATAATTTCCGTTAAAGTATTAACAATGGGGCTCGTAGTTCACTTAAACTTGAAGATCAAATAATTGGCGAATTGTACTGTTTGGGTGATATGCAGATATGTTTCTTAGACTATATAGAAGCAATATATACAATGATTTCAACCGTCTACCTGTTCCATTCATTGTTCTACTTGTCGAAAGTTACAAATAATTTCCGATAAAGGATTAACCATTGGGGCTCATTGTTCACTTAAACTTGAAGAACAAAAAATTGGCGAATTGTACTGTTTGGATGCTTTGCATATATGTTTCTTAGACTATATAGAAGCAATATTTACAAAGATTTCAACCGTCTACCTGTTCCATTCATTGTTCTACTTGTCGAAAGTTACAAATAATTTCCGATAAAGGATTAACAATCGGGCTCATTGTTCACTTAAACTTGAGGAACAAAAAATTGGCGAATGGTACTGTTTGGATGCTTTGCGTACATGTTTCTTAGACTATATAGAAGCAATATATACAAAGTTTTCAACCGTCTACCTGTTCCATTCATTGTTCTACTTGTCGAAAGTTACAAATAATTTCCGATAAAGGATTAACGATGGGGCTCGTTGTTCACTTAAACTTGAAGAACAAAAAATTGGCGAATGGTACTCTTTGGATGCTTTGCATATATATTTCTTAGACTATATAGAAGCAATATATACATTGATTTCAACCGTCTACCTGTTCCATTCATTGTTCTACTTGTCGCAAGTTACAAATAATTTCCGTTAAAGTATTAACAATGGGGCTCGTAGTTCACTTAAACTTGAAGATCAAATAATTGGCGAATTGTACTGTTTGGATGATATGCAGATATGTTTCTTAGACTATATAGAAGCAATATATACAATGATTTCAACCGTCTACCTGTTCCATTCATTGTTCTACTTGCCGAAAGTTACAAATAATTTCCGATAAAGGATTAACCATTGGGGCTCATTGTTCACTTAAACTTGAAGAACAAAAAATTGGCGAATTGTACTGTTTGGATGCTTTGCATATATGTTTCTTAGACTATATAGAAGCAATATTTACAAAGATTTCAACCGTCTACCTGTTCCATTCATTGTTCTACTTGTCGAAAGTTACAAATAATTTCCGATAAAGGATTAACAATGGGGCTCATTGTTCACTTAAACTTGAGGAACAAAAAATTGGCGAATGGTACTGTTTGGATGCTTTGCGTACATGTTTCTTAGACTATATAAAAGCAATATATACAAAGTTTTCAACCGTCTACCTGTTCCATTCATTGTTCTACTTGTCGAAAGTTACAAATAATTTCCGATAAAGGATTAACAATGGGGCTCATTTTTCACTTAACCTTGAAGAACAAAAAATTGGCGAATGGTACTGTTTGGATGCTTTGCATATATGTTTCTTAGACTATATAGAAGCAATATATACAAAGATTTCAACCGTCTACCTGTTCCATTCATTGTTCTATTTGTCGAAAATTACAAATAATTTCCGATAAAGGATTAACAATGGGGCTCGTTGTTCACTTAAACTTGAAGAACAATAAATTGGCGAATTGTACTGTTTGGATGCTTTGTATATATGTTTCTTAAACTATATAGAAGCAATATATACAATGATTTCAACCGTCTACCTGTTCCATTCATTGTTCTACTTGTCGAAAGTTACAAATAATTTCCGTTAAAGTATTAACAATGGGGCTCGTAGTTCACTTAAACTTGAAGATCAAATAATTGGCGAATTGTACTGTTTGGATGATATGCAGATATGTTTCTTAGACTATATAGAAGCAATATATACAATGATTTCAACCGTCTACCTGTTCCATTCATTGTTCTACTTGTCGAAAGTTACAAATAATTTCCGATAAAGGATTAACCATTGGGGCTCATTGTTCACTTAAACTTGAAGAACAAAAAATTGGCGAATTGTACTGTTTGGATGCTTTGCATATATGTTTCTTAGACTATATAGAAGCAATATTTACAAAGATTTCAACCGTCTACCTGTTCCATTCATTGTTCTACTTGTCGAAAGTTACAAATAATTTCCGATAAAGGATTAACAATCGGGCTCATTGTTCACTTAAACTTGAGGAACAAAAAATTGGCGAATGGTACTGTTTGGATGCTTTGCGTACATGTTTCTTAGACTATATAGAAGCAATATATACAAAGTTTTCAACCGTCTACCTGTTCCATTCATTGTTCTACTTGTCGAAAGTTACAAATAATTTCCGATAAAGGATTAACGATGGGGCTCGTTGTTCACTTAAACTTGAAGAACAAAAAATTGGCGAATGGTACTCTTTGGATGCTTTGCATATATATTTCTTAGACTATATAGAAGCAATATATACATTGATTTCAACCGTCTACCTGTTCCATTCATTGTTCTACTTGTCGCAAGTTACAAATAATTTCCGTTAAAGTATTAACAATGGGGCTCGTAGTTCACTTAAACTTGAAGATCAAATAATTGGCGAATTGTACTGTTTGGATGATATGCAGATATGTTTCTTAGACTATATAGAAGCAATATATACAATGATTTCAACCGTCTACCTGTTCCATTCATTGTTCTACTTGCCGAAAGTTACAAATAATTTCCGATAAAGGATTAACCATTGGGGCTCATTGTTCACTTAAACTTGAAGAACAAAAAATTGGCGAATTGTACTGTTTGGATGCTTTGCATATATGTTTCTTAGACTATATAGAAGCAATATTTACAAAGATTTCAACCGTCTACCTGTTCCATTCATTGTTCTACTTGTCGAAAGTTACAAATAATTTCCGATAAAGGATTAACAATGGGGCTCATTGTTCACTTAAACTTGAGGAACAATAAATTGGCGAATGGTACTGTTTGGATGCTTTGCGTACATGTTTCTTAGACTATATAGAAGCAATATATACAAAGTTTTCAACCGTCTACCTGTTCCATTCATTGTTCTACTTGTCGAAAGTTACAAATAATTTCCGATAAACGATTAACAATGGGGCTCATTTTTCACTTAACCTTGAAGAACAAAAAATTGGCGAATGGTACTGTTTGAATGCTTTGCATATATGTTTCTTAGACTACATAGAAGCAATATATAGAAAGATTTCAACCGTCTACCTGTTCTATTCATTGTTATACTTGTAGAAAGTTACAAATAATTTCCTTTTCATGATTATCAATGGGGCTCGTTGTTCACTTAAACTTGAAGAACAAAAAATTGGCGAATCGTACTGTTTGGATGCTTTGCATATATGTTTCTTAGACTATATAGAAGCAATATATACAAAGATTTCAACAGTCTAACTGTTCTATTCATTGTTCTATTTGAAGAAATTTACAAATAATTTCCCTTTCATGATTATCAATGGGGCTCGTTGATCACTTAAACTTGAAGAACAAAAAATTGGCGAAATGTACTGTTTGGATGCTTTGCATATATGTTTCTTAGAATATATAGAAGCAATATATAGAAAGACTTCACCCGTCTACCAGTACAATTCATTGTTCTACTTGTAGAAAGTTACAAATAATTTCCGTTTCATGATTATCAATGGGGCTCGTTGTTCACTTAAACTTGAAGAACAAAAAATTGACGAATTGTACTGTTTGGATGCTTTGCATATATGTTTCTTAGACTATATAGAAGCAATATTTACAAAGATTTCAACCGTCTACCTGTTCCATTCATTGTTCTACTTGTCGAAAGTTACAAATAATTTCCGATAAAGGATTAACAATGGGGCTCATTGTTCACTTAAACTTGAGGAACAAAAAATTGGCGAATGGTACTGTTTGGATGCTTTGCGTACATGTTTCTTAGACTATATAGAAGCAATATATACAAAGTTTTCAACCGTCTACCTGTTCCATTCATTGTTCTACATGTCGAAAGTTACAAATAATTTCCGATAAAGGATTAACAATGGGGCTCATTGTTCACTTAAACTTGAGGAACAAAAAATTGGCGAATGGTACTGTTTGGATGCTTTGCGTACATGTTTCTTAGACTATATAGAAGCAATATATACAAAGTTTTCAACCGTCTACCTGTTCCATTCATTGTTCTACTTGTCGAAAGTTACAAATAATTTCCGATAAAGAATTAACGATGGGGCTCGTTGTTCACTTAAACTTGAAGAACAAAAAATTGGCGAATGGTACTCTTTGGATGCTTTGCATATATATTTCTTAGACTATATAGAAGCAATATATACATTGATTTCAACCGTCTACCTGTTCCATTCATTGTTCTACTTGTCGCAAGTTACAAATAATTTCCGTTAAAGTATTAACAATGGGGCTCGTAGTTCACTTAAACTTGAAGATCAAATAATTGGCGAATTGTACTGTTTGGATGATATGCAGATATGTTTCTTAGACTATATAGAAGCAATATATACAATGATTTCAACCGTCTACCTGTTCCATTCATTGTTCTACTTGCCGAAAGTTACAAATAATTTCCGATAAAGGATTAACCATTGGGGCTCATTGTTCACTTAAACTTGAAGAACAGAAAATTGGCGAATTGTACTGTTTGGATGCTTTGCATATATGTTTCTTAGACTATATAGAAGCAATATTTACAAAGATTTCAACCGTCTACCTGTTCCATTCATTGTTCTACTTGTCGAAAGTTACAAATAATTTCCGATAAAGGATTAACAATGGGGCTCATTGTTCACTTAAACTTGAGGAACAAAAAATTGGCGAATGGTACTGTTTGGATGCTTTGCATATATGTTTCATGGACTATATGGAAGCAATATATACAAAGATTTCAACCGTCTGCGTGTTCCAATCATTGTTCTACTTGTAGAAAGTTACAATTAATTTCCGTTAAAGGATTAACAATGGGGCTCGTAGTTCACTTAAACTTGAAGAACAAAAAATTGGCGAATGGTACTGTTTGGATGCTTTGCAGATATGTTTCTTAGACTATATAGAAGCAATATATACAATGATTTCAACCGTCTACCTGTTCCATTCATTGTTCTACTTGTCGAAAGTTACAAATAATTTCCGATAAAGGATTAACCATTGGGGCCCATTGTTCACTTAAACTTGAAGAACAAAAAATTGGCGAATTGTACTGTTTGGATGCTTTGCATATATGTTTCTTAGACTATATAGAAGCAATATTTACAAAGATTTCAACCGTCTACCTCTTCCATTCATTGTTCTACTTGTCGAAAGTTACAAATAATTTCCGTTAAGGGATTAACAATGGGGATCGTAGTTTACTTAAACTTGAAGAACAAAAAATTGGCGAATGGTACTGTTTGGATGCTTTGCATATATGTTTCTTAGACTATATGGAAGCAATATATACAAAGATTTCAACCGTCTGCGTGTTCCAATCATTGTTCTACTTGTAGAAAGTTACAATTAATTTCCGTTAAAGGATTAACAATGGGGCTCGTAGTTCACTTAACCTTGAAGAACAAAAAATTGGCGAATGGTACTGTTTGGATGCTTTGCATATATGTTTCTTAGACTATACGGAAGCAATATATACAAATATTTCAACCGTCTACCTGTTCCATTCATTGTTCTACATGTCGAAAGTTACAAATAATTTCCGTTTCATGATTATCAATGGGGCTCGTTGTTCACTTGAACTTGAAGAACAAAAAATTGGCGAATGGTACTGTTTGTATGCTTTGCATATATGTTTCTTAGACTATATAGAAGCAACATATACATTGATTTCAACCGTGTACCTGTTGCATTCATTGTTCTACTTGTCGAAAGTTACAAATAATTTCCGTTAAGGGATTAACAATGGGGATCGTAGTTTACTTAAACTTGAAGAACAAAAAATTGGCGAATGGTACTGTTTGGATGCTTTGCATATATGTTTCTTAGACTATATGGAAGCAATATATGCAAAGATTTCAACCGTCTGCGTGTTCCAATCATTGTTCTACTTGTAGAAAGTTACAATTAATTTCCGTTAAAGGATTAACAATGGGGCTCGTAGTTCACTTAAACTTGAAGAACAAAAAATTGGCGAATGGTAATGTTTGGATGCTTTGCGTACATGTTTCTTAGACTATATGGAAGCAATATATACAAAGATTTCAACCGTCTACGTGTTCCATTCATTGTTCTACTTGCCGAAATTTACAAATAATTTCCTTTAAAGGATTAACAATGGGGCTCGTAGTTCACTTAAACTTGAAGAACAAAAAATTGGCGAATGGTACTGTTTGGATGCTTTGCATATATGTTTCTTAGACTATATAGAAGCAATATATACAATGATTTCAACCGTCTACCTGTTCCATTCATTGTTCTACTTGTCGAAAGTTACAAATAATTTCCGTTAAGGGATTAACAATGGGGATCGTAGTTTACTTAAACTTGAAGAACAAAAAATTGGCGAATGGTACTGTTTGGATGCTTTGCATATATGTTTCTTAGACTATATAGAAGCAACATATAGAAAGATTTCACCCGTCTACCAGTTCTATTCATTGTTCTACTTGTAGAAAGTTACAAATAATTTCCGTTTCATGATTATCAATTGTGCTTGTTGTTCACTTAAACTTGATGAACAAAAAATTGGCGAATGGTACTGTTTGGATGCTTTGCATATAAGTTTATTAGAATATATAGAAGCAATATATACAAAGATTTCAACCGTCTACCTGATCCATACATTGTTCTACTTGTCGAAAGTTACAAATAATTTCCGATAAAGGATTAACCATTATGGCTCATTGTTCACTTAAACTTGAAGAACAAAAAAATGGCGAATGGTACTGTTTGGATGCTTTGCATACAAGTTTCTTAGACTATATGGAAGCAATATATACAAAGATTTCAACCGTCTACGTGTTCCAATTATTGTTCTACTTGTAGAAAGTTACAAATAGTTTCCGATAAAGGATTAACAATGTGGCTCATTGTTCACTTAACCTTGAGGAACAAAAAACTGGCGAATGGTACTGTTTGGATGCTTTGCGTACATGTTTCTTAGACTATATGGAAGCAATATATACAAAGATTTCAACCGTCTGCGTGTTCCAATCATTGTTCTACTTGTAGAAAGTTACAATTAATTTCCGTTAAAGGATTAACAATGGGGCTCGTAGTTCACTTAACCTTGAAGAACAAAAAATTGGCGAATGGTACTGTTTGGATGCTTTGCATATATGTTTCTTAGACTATACGGAAGCAATATATACAAATATTTCAACCGTCTACCTGTTCCATTCATTGTTCTACATGTCGAAAGTTACAAATAATTTCCGTTTCATGATTATCAATGGGGCTCGTTGTTCACTTGAACTTGAAGAACAAAAAATTGGCGAATGGTACTGTTTGTATGCTTTGCATATATGTTTCTTAGACTATATAGAAGCAACATATACATTGATTTCAACCGTCTACCTGTTGCATTCATTGTTCTACTTGTCGAAAGTTACAAATAATTTCCGTTAAGGGATTAACAATGGGGATCGTAGTTTACTTAAACTTGAAGAACAAAAAATTGGCGAATGGTACTCTTTGGATGCTTTGCATATATGTTTCTTAGACTATATGGAAGCAATATATGCAAAGATTTCAACCGTCTGCGTGTTCCAATCATTGTTCTACTTGTAGAAAGTTACAATTAATTTCCGTTAAAGGATTAACAATGGGGCTCGTAGTTCACTTAAACTTGAAGTACAAAAAATTGGCGAATGGTAATGTTTGGATGCTTTGCGTACATGTTTCTTAGACTATATGGAAGCAATATATACAAAGATTTCAACCGTCTACGTGTTCCATTCATTGTTCTACTTGCCGAAATTTACAAATAATTTCCTTTAAAGGATTAACAATGGGGCTCGTAGTTCACTTAAACTTGAAGAACAAAAAATTGGCGAATGGTACTGTTTGGATGCTTTGCATATATGTTTCTTAGACTATATAGAAGCAATATTTACAAAGATTTCAACCGTCTACCTGTTCCATTCATTGTTCTACTTGTCGAAAGTTACAAATAATTTCCGATAAAGGATTAACAATCGGGCTCATTGTTCACTTAAACTTGAGGAACAAAAAATTGGCGAATGGTACTGTTTGGATGCTTTGCGTACATGTTTCTTAGACTATATAGAAGCAATATATACAAAGTTTTCAACCGTCTACCTGTTCCATTCATTGTTCTACTTGTCGAAAGTTACAAATAATTTCCGATAAAGGATTAACGATGGGGCTCGTTGTTCACTTAAACTTGAAGAACAAAAAATTGGCGAATGGTACTCTTTGGATGCTTTGCATATATATTTCTTAGACTATATGGAAGCAATATATACAAAGATTTCAACCGTCTGCGTGTTCCAATCATTGTTCTACTTGTAGAAAGTTACAATTAATTTCCGTTAAAGGATTAACAATGGGGCTCGTAGTTCACTTAAACTTGAAGAACAACAAATTGGCGAATGGTACTGTTTGGATGCTTTGCGTACATGTTTCTTAGACTATATGGAAGCAATATATACAAAGATTTCAACCGTCTACGTGTTCCATTCATTGTTCTACTTGCCGAAATTTACAAATAATTTCCTTTAAAGCATTAACAATGGGGCTCGTAGTTCACTTGAACTTGAAGAACAAAAAATTGGCGAATGGTACTGTTTGGATGCTTTGCATATATGTTTCTTAGACTATATAGAAGCAATATATACATTGATTTCAACCGTCTACCTGTTCCATTCATTGTTCTACTTGTCGAAAGTTACAAATAATTTCCGTTAAGGGATTAACAATGGGGATCGTAGTTTACTTTAACTTGAAGAACAAAAAATTGGCGAATGCTACTGTTTGGATGCTTTGCATATATGTTTCTTAGACTATATAGAAGCAACATATAGAAAGATTTCACCCGTCTACCAGTTCTATTCATTGTTCTACTTGTAGAAAGTTACAAATAATTTCCGTTTCATGATTATCAATTGTGCTTGTTGTTCACTTAAACTTGATGAACAAAAAATTGGCGAATGGTACTATTTGGATGCTTTGCATATAAGTTTATTAGAATATATAGAAGCAATATATACAAAGATTTCAACCGTCTACCTGATCCATACATTGTTCTACTTGTCGAAAGTTACAAATAATTTCCGATAAAGGATTAACCATTATGGCTCATTGTTCACTTAAACTTGAAGAACAAAAAAATGGCGAATGGTACTGTTTGGATGCTTTGCATACAAGTTTCTTAGACTATATGGAAGCAATATATACAAAGATTTCAACCGTCTATGTGTTCCAATTATTGTTCTACTTGTAGAAAGTTACAAATAGTTTCCGATAAAGGATTAACAATGTGGCTCATTGTTCACTTAACTTTGAAGAACAAAAAATTGGCGAATGGTACTGTTTGGATGCTTTGCGTACATGTTTCTTAGACTATATGGAAGCAATATATACAAAGATTTCAACCGTCTACGTGTTCCATTCATTGTTCTACTTGCCGAAATTTACAAATAATTTCCTTTAAAGGATTAACAATGGGGCTCGTAGTTCAATTAAACTTGAAAAACCAAAAATTGGCGAATTGTACTGTTTGGATGCTTTGCATATATGTTTCTCAGACTATATAGAAGCAATATATACAAAGATTTCAACCGTCTACCTGTTCCATTCATTGTTCCACTTGTCGAAAGTTACAAATAATTTCCGATAAAGGATTAACCATTGGGGCTCATTGTTCACTTAAACATGAAGAACAAAAAATTGGCGAATTGTACTGTTTGGATGCTTTGAATATATGTTTCTTAGACTATATGGAAGCAATATATACAAAGATTTCAACCGTCCACGTGTTCCAATCATTGTTCTACTTGTCGAAATTTACAAATAATTTCCGATAAAGGATTAACAATCGGGCTCATTGTTCACTTAACCTTGAAGAACAAAAAATTGGCGAATGGTACTGTTTGGATGCTTTGCATATATGTTTCTTAGACTATACGGAAGCAATATATACAAATATTTCAACCGTCTACCTGTTCCATTCATTGTTCTACATGTCGAAAGTTACAAATAATTTCCGTTTCATGATTATCAATGGGGCTCGTTGTTCACTTAAACTTGAAGAACAAAAAATTGGCGAATGGTACTGTTTGGATGCTTTGCATATATGTTTCTTAGACTATATAGAAGCAACATATAGAAAGATTTCACCCGTCTACCAGTTCTATTCATTGTTCTACTTGTAGAAAGTTACAAATAATTTCCGTTTCATGATTATCAATGGGGCTTGTTGTTCACTTAAACTTGATGAACAAAAAATTGGCGAATGGTACTGTTTGGATGCTTTGCATATAAGTTTATTAGACTATATAGAAGCAATATATACAAAGATTTCAACCGTCTACCTGATCCATACATTGTTCTACTTGTCGAAAGTTACAAATAATTTCCGATAAAGGATTAACCATTGGGGCTCATTGTTCACTTAAACTTGAAGAACAAAAAAATGGCGAATGGTACTGTTTGGATGCTTTGCATACAAGTTTCTTAGACTATATGGAAGCAATATATACAAAGATTTCAACCGTCTATGTGTTCCAATTATTGTTCTACTTGTAGAAAGTTACAAATAGTTTCCGATAAAGGATTAACAATGTGGCTCATTGTTCACTTAACTTTGAAGAACAAAAAATTGGCGAATGGTACTGTTTGGATGCTTTGCGTACATGTTTCTTAGACTATATGGAAGCAATATATACAAAGATTTCAACCGTCTACGTGTTCCATTCATTGTTCTACTTGCCGAAATTTACAAATAATTTCCTTTAAAGGATTAACAATGGGGCTCGTAGTTCAATTAAACTTGAAAAACCAAAAATTGGCGAATTGTACTGTTTGGATGCTTTGCATATATGTTTCTCAGACTATATAGAAGCAATATATACAAAGATTTCAACCGTCTACCTGTTCCATTCATTGTTCCACTTGTCGAAAGTTACAAATAATTTCCGATAAAGGATTAACCATTGGGGCTCATTGTTCACTTAAACATGAAGAACAAAAAATTGGCGAATTGTACTGTTTGGATGCTTTGAATATATGTTTCTTAGACTATATGGAAGCAATATATACAAAGATTTCAACCGTCCACGTGTTCCAATCATTGTTCTACTTGTCGAAATTTACAAATAATTTCCGATAAAGGATTAACAATCGGGCTCATTGTTCACTTAACCTTGAAGAACAAAAAATTGGCGAATGGTACTGTTTGGATGCTTTGCATATATGTTTCTTAGACTATACGGAAGCAATATATACAAATATTTCAACCGTCTACCTGTTCCATTCATTGTTCTACATGTCGAAAGTTACAAATAATTTCCGTTTCATGATTATCAATGGGGCTCGTTGTTCACTTAAACTTGAAGAACAAAAAATTGGCGAATGGTACTGTTTGGATGCTTTGCATATATGTTTCTTAGACTATATAGAAGCAACATATAGAAAGATTTCACCCGTCTACCAGTTCTATTCATTGTTCTACTTGTAGAAAGTTACAAATAATTTCCGTTTCATGATTATCAATGGGGCTTGTTGTTCACTTAAACTTGATGAACAAAAAATTGGCGAATGGTACTGTTTGGATGCTTTGCATATAAGTTTATTAGACTATATAGAAGCAATATATACAAAGATTTCAACCGTCTACCTGATCCATACATTGTTCTACTTGTCGAAAGTTACAAATAATTTCCGATAAAGGATTAACCATTGGGGCTCATTGTTCACTTAAACTTGAAGAACAAAAAAATGGCGAATGGTACTGTTTGGATGCTTTGCATACAAGTTTCTTAGACTATATGGAAGCAATATATACAAAGATTTCAACCGTCTATGTGTTCCAATTATTGTTCTACTTGTAGAAAGTTACAAATAGTTTCCGATAAAGGATTAACAATGTGGCTCATTGTTCACTTAACTTTGAAGAACAAAAAATTGGCGAATGGTACTGTTTGGATGCTTTGCGTACATGTTTCTTAGACTATATGGAAGCAATATATACAAAGATTTCAACCGTCTACGTGTTCCATTCATTGTTCTACTTGCCGAAATTTACAAATAATTTCCTTTAAAGGATTAACAATGGGGCTCGTAGTTCAATTAAACTTGAAAAACCAAAAATTGGCGAATTGTACTGTTTGGATGCTTTGCATATATGTTTCTCAGACTATATAGAAGCAATATATACAAAGATTTCAACCGTCTACCTGTTCCATTCATTGTTCCACTTGTCGAAAGTTACAAATAATTTCCGATAAAGGATTAACCATTGGGGCTCATTGTTCACTTAAACATGAAGAACAAAAAATTGGCGAATTGTACTGTTTGGATGCTTTGAATATATGTTTCTTAGACTATATGGAAGCAATATATACAAAGATTTCAACCGTCCACGTGTTCCAATCATTGTTCTACTTGTCGAAATTTACAAATAATTTCCGATAAAGGATTAACAATCGGGCTCATTGTTCACTTAACCTTGAAGAACAAAAAATTGGCGAATGGTACTGTTTGGATGCTTTGCATATATGTTTCTTAGACTATACGGAAGCAATATATACAAATATTTCAACCGTCTACCTGTTCCATTCATTGTTCTACATGTCGAAAGTTACAAATAATTTCCGTTTCATGATTATCAATGGGGCTCGTTGTTCACTTAAACTTGAAGAACAAAAAATTGGCGAATGGTACTGTTTGGATGCTTTGCATATATGTTTCTTAGACTATATAGAAGCAATATATACATTGATTTCAACCGTCTACCTGTTGCATTCATTGTTCTACTTGTCGAAAGTTACAAATAATTTCCGTTAAGGGATTAACAATGGGGATCGTAGTTTACTTAAACTTGAAGAACAAAAAATTGGCGAATGGTACTGTTTGGATGCTTTGCATATATGTTTCTTAGACTATATGGAAGCAATATATACAAAGATTTCAACCGTCTGCGTGTTCCAATCATTGTTCTACTTGTAGAAAGTTACAAATAATTTCCGTTTCATGATTATCAATGGTGCTTGTTGTTCACTTAAACTTGATGAACAAAAAATTGGCGAATGGTACTGTTTGGATGCTTTGCATATAAGTTTATTAGAATATATAGAAGCAATATATACAAAGATTTCAACCGTCTACCTGATCCATACATTGTTCTACTTGTCGAAAGTTACAAATAATTTCCGATAAAGGATTAACCATTATGGCTCATTGTTCACTTAAACTTGAAGAACAAAAAAATGGCGAATGATACTGTTTGGATGCTTTGCATACAAGTTTCTTAGACTATATGGAAGCAATATATACAAAGATTTCAACCGTCTACGAGTTCCAATTATTGTTCTACTTGTAGAAAGTTACAAATAGTTTCCGATAAAGGATTAACAATGTGGCTCATTGTTCACTTAACCTTGAAGAACAAAAAATTGGCGAATGGTACTCTTTGGATGCTTTGCATATATGTTTCTTAGACTATATGGAAGCAATATATACAAAGATTTCAACCGTCTGCGTGTTCCAATCATTGTTCTACTTGTAGAAAGTTACAATCAATTTCCGTTAAAGGATTAACAATGGGGCTCGTAGTTCACTTAAACTTGAAGAACAAAAAATTGGCGAATGGTACTGTTTGGATGCTTTGCGTACATGTTTCTTAGACTATATGGAAGCAATATATACAAAGATTTCAACCGTCTACGTGTTCCATTCATTGTTCTACTTGCCGAAATTTACAAATAATTTCCTTTAAAGGATTAACAATGGGGCTCGTAGTTCACTTGAACTTGAAGAACAAAAAATTGGCGAATGGTACTGTTTGGATGCTTTGCATATATGTTTCTTAGACTATATAGAAGCAATATATACATTGATTTCAACCGTCTACCTGTTCCATTCATTGTTCTACTTGTCGAAAGTTACAAATAATTTCCGTTAAGGGATTAACAATGGGGATCGTAGTTTACTTAAACTTGAAGAACAAAAAATTGGCGAATGGTACTGTTTGGATGCTTTGCATATATGTTTCTTAGACTATATAGAAGCAACATATAGAAAGATTTCACCCGTCTACCAGTTCTATTCATTGTTCTACTTGTAGAAAGTTACAAATAATTTCCGTTTCATGATTATCAATGGGGCTTGTTGTTCACTTAAACTTGATGAACAAAAAATTGGCGAATGGTACTGTTTGGATGCTTTGCATATAAGTTTATTAGACTATATAGAAGCAATATATACAAAGATTTCAACCGTCTACCTGATCCATACATTGTTCTACTTGTCGAAAGTTACAAATAATTTCCGATAAAGGATTAACCATTGGGGCTCATTGTTCACTTAAACTTGAAGAACAAAAACATGGCGAATGGTACTCTTTGGATGCTTTGCATATATGTTTCTTAGACTATATGGAAGCAATATATACAAAGATTTCAACCGTCTGCGTGTTCCAATCATTGTTCTACTTGTAGAAAGTTACAATTAATTTCCGTTAAAGGATTAACAATGGGGCTCGTAGTTCACTTAAACTTGAAGAACAAAAAATTGGCGAATGGTACTGTTTGGATGCTTTGCGTACATGTTTCTTAGACTATATGGAAGCAATATATACAAAGATTTCAACCGTCTACGTGTTCCATTCATTGTTCTACTTGCCGAAATTTACAAATAATTTCCTTTAAAGGATTAACAATGGGACTCGTAGTTCACTTGAACTTGAAGAACAAAAAATTGGCGAATGGTACTGTTTGGATGCTTTGCATATATGTTTCTTAGACTATATAGAAGCAATATATACATTGATTTCAACCGTCTACCTGTTCCATTCACTGTTCTACTTGTCGAAAGTTACAAATAATTTCCGTTAAGGGATTAACAATGGGGATCGTAGTTTACTTAAACTTGAAGAACAAAAAATTGGCGAATGGTACTGTTTGGATGCTTTGCATATATGTTTCTTAGACTATATAGAAGCAACATATAGAAAGATTTCACCCGTCTACCAGTTCTATTCATTGTTCTACTTGTAGAAAGTTACAAATAATTTCCGTTTCATGATTATCAATGGGGCTTGTTGTTCACTTAAACTTGATGAACAAAAAATTGGCGAATGGTACTGTTTGGATGCTTTGCATATAAGTTTATTAGACTATATAGAAGCAATATATACAAAGATTTCAACCGTCTACCTGATCCATACATTGTTCTACTTGTCGAAAGTTACAAATAATTTCCGATAAAGGATTAACCATTGGGGCTCATTGTTCACTTAAACTTGAAGAACAAAAACATGGCGAATGGTACTGTTTGGATGCTTTGCGTACAAGTTTCTTAGACTATATGGAAGCAATATATACAAAGATTTCAACCGTCTACGTGTTCCAATTATTGTTCTACTTGTAGAAAGTTACAAATAGTTTCCGATAAAGGATTAACAATGTGGCTCATTGTTCACTTAACTTTGAAGAACAAAAAATTGGCGAATGGTACTGTTTGGATGCTTTGCGTACATGTTTCTTAGACTATATGGAAGCAATATATACAAAGATTTCAACCGTCTACGTGTTGCATTCATTGTTCTACTTGCCGAAATTTACAAATAATTTCCTTTAAAGGATTAACAATGGGGCTCGTAGTTCAATTAAACTTGAAAAACCAAAAATTGGCGAATTGTACTGTTTGGATGCTTTGCATATATGTTTCTTAGACTATATAGAAGCAATATATACAAAGATTTCAACCGTCTACCTGTTCCATTCATTGTTCCACTTGTCGAAAGTTACAAATAATTTCCGATAAAGGATTAACCATTGGGGCTCATTGTTCACTTAAACATGAAGAACAAAAAATTGGCGAATTGTACTGTTTGGATGCTTTGAATATATGTTTCTTAGACTATATGGAAGCAATATATACAAAGATTTCAACCGTCCACGTGTTCCAATCATTGTTCTACTTGTCGAAATTTACAAATAATTTCCGATAAAGGATTAACAATCGGGCTCATTGTTCACTTAACCTTGAAGAACAAAAAATTGGCGAATGGTACTGTTTGGATGCTTTGCATATATGTTTCTTAGACTATACGGAAGCAATATATACAAATATTTCAACCGTCTACCTGTTCCATTCATTGTTCTACATGTCGAAAGTTACAAATAATTTCCGTTTCATGATTATCAATGGGGCTCGTTGTTCACTTAAACTTGAAGAACAAAAAATTGGCGAATGGTACTGTTTGGATGCTTTGCATATATGTTTCTTAGACTATATAGAAGCAATATATACATTGATTTCAACCGTCTACCTGTTGCATTCATTGTTCTACTTGTCGAAAGTTACAAATAATTTCCGTTAAGGGATTAACAATGGGGATCGTAGTTTACTTAAACTTGAAGAACAAAAAATTGGCGAATGGTACTGTTTGGATGCTTTGCATATATGTTTCTTAGACTATATGGAAGCAATATATACAAAGATTTCAACCGTCTGCGTGTTCCAATCATTGTTCTACTTGTAGAAAGTTACAAATAATTTCCGTTTCATGATTATCAATGGTGCTTGTTGTTCACTTAAACTTGATGAACAAAAAATTGGCGAATGGTACTGTTTGGATGCTTTGCATATAAGTTTATTAGAATATATAGAAGCAATATATACAAAGATTTCAACCGTCTACCTGATCCATACATTGTTCTACTTGTCGAAAGTTACAAATAATTTCCGATAAAGGATTAACTATTATGGCTCATTGTTCACTTAAACTTGAAGAACAAAAAAATGGCGAATGATACTGTTTGGATGCTTTGCATACAAGTTTCTTAGACTATATGGAAGCAATATATACAAAGATTTCAACCGTCTACGTGTTCCAATTATTGTTCTACTTGTAGAAAGTTACAAATAGTTTCCGATAAAGGATTAACAATGTGGCTCATTGTTCACTTAACCTTGAGGAACAAAAAACTGGCGAATGGTACTGTTTGGATGCTTTGCGTACATGTTTCTTAGACTATATAAAAGCAATATATACAAAGTTTTCAGCCGTCTACCTGTTCCATTCATTGTTCTACTTGTCGAAAGTTACAAATAATTTCCGATAAAGGATTAACAATGGGGCTCATTTTTCACTTAACCTTGAAGAACAAAAAATTGGCGAATGGTACTGTTTGGATGCTTTGCATATATGTTTCTTAGACTATATAGAAGCAATATATACAAAGATTTCAACCGTCTACCTGTTCCATTTATTGTTCTATTTGTCGAAAATTACAAATAATTTCCGATAAAGGATTAACAATGGGGCTCGTTGTTCACTTAAACTTGAAGAACAATAAATTGGCGAATTGTACTGTTTGGATGCTTTGCATATATTTTTCTTAGACTATATAAAAGCAATATATACAATGTTTTCAACCGTCTACCTGTTCCATTCATTGTTCTACTTGTCGAAAGTTACAAATAATTTCCGATAAAGGATTAACAATGGGGCTCATTTTTCACTTAACCTTGAAGAACAAAAAATTGGCGAATGGTACTGTTTGGATGCTTTGCATATATGTTTCTTAGACTATATAGAAGCAATATATACAAAGATTTCAACCGTCTACCTGTTCCATTCATTGTTCTATTTGTCGAAAATTACAAATAATTTCCGATAAAGGATTAACAATGGGGCTCGTTGTTCACTTAAACTTGAAGAACAATAAATTGGCGAATTGTACTGTTTGGATGCTTTGCATATATGTTTCTTAGACTATATAGAAGCAATATATACAATGATTTCAACCGTCTACCTGTTCCATTCATTGTTCTACTTGTCGAAAGTTACAAATAATTTCCGTTAAAGTATTAACAATGGCGCTCGTAGTTCACTTAAACTTGAAGATCAAATAATTGGCGAATTGTACTGTTTGGATGATATGCAGATATGTTTCTTAGACTATATAGATGCAATATATACAATGATTTCAACCGTCTACCTGTTCCATTCATTGTTCTACTTGTCGAAAGTTACAAATAATTTCCGATAAAGGATTAACCATTGGGGCTCATTGTTCACTTAAACTTGAAGAACAAAAAATTGGCGAATTGTACTGTTTGGATGCTTTGCATATATGTTTCTTAGACTATATAGAAGCAATATTTACAAAGATTTCAACCGTCTACCTGTTCCATTCATTGTTCTACTTGTCGAAAGTTACAAATAATTTCCGATAAAGGATTAACAATGGGGCTCATTGTTCACTTAAACTTGAGGAACAAAAAATTGGCGAATGGTACTGTTTGGATGCTTTGCGTACATGTTTCTTAGACTATATAGAAGCAATATATACAAAGTTTTCAACCGTCTACCTGTTCCATTCATTGTCCTACTTGTCGAAAGTTACAAATAATTTCCGATAAAGGATTAACAATGGGGCTCATTTTTCACTTAACCTTGAAGAACAAAAAATTGGCGAATGGTACTGTTTGAATGCTTTGCATATATGTTTCTTAGACTACATAGAAGCAATATATAGAAAGATTTCAACCGTCTACCTGTTCTATTCATTGTTATACTTGTAGAAAGTTACAAATAATTTCCTTTTCATGATTATCAATGGGGCTCGTTGTTCACTTAAACTTGAAGAACAAAAAATTGGCGAATCGTACTGTTTGGATGCTTTGCATATATGTTTCTTAGACTATATAGAAGCAATATACACAAAGATTTCAACAGTCTAACTGTTCTATTCATTGTTCTATTTGAAGAAATTTACAAATAATTTCCCTTTCATGATTATCAATGGGGCTCGTTGTTCACGTAAACTTGAAGAACAAAAAATTGGCGAAATGTACTGTTTGGATGCTTTGCATATATGTTTCTTAGAATATATAGAAGCAATATATAAAAAGACTTCACCCGTCTACCTGTACAATTCATTGTTCTACTTGTAGAAAGTTACAAATAATTTCCGTTTCATGATTATCAATGGGGCTCGTTGTTCACTTAAACTTGAAGAACAAAGAATTGGCGAATTGTACTCTTTGGATGCTTTGCATATATGTTTCTTAGACTATATAGAAGCAATATATAAAAAGACTTCACCCGTCTACCTGTACTATTCATTGTTCTACTTGTAGAAAGTTACAAATAATTTCCATTTCATGATTATCAATGGAGCTCGTTGTTCACTTAAACTTGAAGAACAAAAAATTGGCGAATCGTACTGTTTGGATGCTTTGCATATATGTTTCTTAGACTATATAGAAGCAATATATACAAAGTTTTCAACCGTCTACCTGTTCCATTCATTGTTCTACTTGTCGAAAGTTACAAATAATTTCCGATAAAGGATTAACGATGGGGCTCGTTGTTCACTTAAACTTGAAGAACAAAAAATTGGCGAATGGTACTGTTTGGATGCTTTGCGTACATGTTTCTTAGACTATATGGAAGCAATATATACAAGGATTTCAACCGTCTACCTGTTCCATTCATTGTTCTACTTGTCGAAAGTTACAAATAATTTCCGTTAAGGGATTAACAATGGGGATCGTAGTTTACTTAAACTTGAAGAACAAAAAATTGGCGAATTGTACTGTTTGGATACTTTGCATAGATGTTTCTTAGACTATTTAGAAGCAATATATAGATTTCACCCGTCTACCGGTACTATTCATTGTTCTACTTGTAGAAAGTTACAAATAGTTACCATTTCATGATTATCAATGGGGCTCGCTGTTCACTTAAACTTGAAGATCAAAAAATTGGCGATTGTTACAGTTTAGATGCTTTGCATATATGTTTCTTAGATTATATCGAAGCAATATATACAATGATATCAACCGTCTACCTGTTCCATTCATTGTTCTACTTGTCGAAAGTTACAAATAATTTCCGTTAAGGGATTAACAATGGGGATCGTAGTTTACTTAAACTTGAAGAACAAAAAATTGGCAAATTGTACTGTTTGGATGCTTTGCATATATGTTTCTTAGATTATATAGAAGCAATATATACAAAGATTTCAACCGTCTACCTATTCCATTCATTGTTCTACTTGCCGAAATTTACAAATAATTTCCTTTAAAGGATTAACAATGGGGCTCTTAGTTCACTTACACTTGAAGAGCAAAAAATTGGCGAATTGTACTGTTTGGACGCTATGCATATACGTTTCTTAGACTATATAGAAGCAATATATACAATGATTTCAACAGTCTACCTGTTCCATTCATTGTTCTACTTGTCGAAATTTACAAATAATTTCCTTTAAAGGATTAACAATGGGGCTCGTAGTTCACTTAAACTTGAAGAACAAAAAATTGGCGAATGGTACTGTTTGGATGCTTTGCATATATGTTTCTTAGACTATATAGAAGCAATATATACATTGATTTCAACCGTCTACCTGGTCCATTCATTGTTCTACTTGTCGAAAGTTACAAATAATTTCCGTTAAGGGATTAACAATGGGGATCGTAGTTTACTTAAACTTGAAGAACAAAAAATTGGCGAATGGTACTGTTTGGATGCTTTGCATATATGTTTCTTAGACTATATGGAAGCAATATATACAAAGATTTCAACCGTCTACCTGTTCCATTCATTGTTCTACTTGTCGAAAATTACAAATAATTTCCGATAAAGGATTAACCATTGGGGCTCATTGTTCACTTAAACTTGAAGAACAGAAAATTGGCGTATGGTACTGTATAGATGCTTTGCATATAGGTTTCTTAGACTATATAGAAGCAAAATATACAAAGATTTCAACCGTCTACCTGTTCCATTCATTGTTCTACATGTCGAAAATTACAAATAATTTTCGATAAAGGATTAACCAATGGGGCTCATTGTTCACTAAACTTGAAGAGCAAAAAATTGGCGAATTGTACTGTTTGGACGCTATGCATATATGTTTCTTAGACTATATAGAAGCAATATATACAATGATTTCAACCGTCTACATGATACATTCATTGTTCTACTTGTCGAAGTTTACAAATAATTTCCTTTAAAGGATTAACAATGGGGCTCGTAGTTCACTTAAACTTGAAGAACAAAAAATTGGCGAATGGTACTGTTTGGATGCTTTGCGTACATGTTTCTTAGACTATATAGAAGCAATATATACAAAGTTTTCAACCGTCTACCTGTTCCATTCATTGTTCTACTTGTCGAAAGTTACAAATAATTTCCGATAAAGGATTAACAATGGGGCTCATTGTTCACTTAAACTTGAGGAACAAAAAATTGGCGAATGGTACTGTTTGGATGCTTTGCGTACATGTTTCTTAGACTATATAGAAGCAATATATACAAAGTTTTCAACCGTCTACCTGTTCCATTCATTGTTCTACTTGTCGAAAGTTACAAATAATTTCCGATAAAGGATTAACAATGGGGCTCATTTTTCACTTAACCTTGAAGAACAAAAAATTGGCGAATGGTACTGTTTGAATGCTTTGCATATATGTTTCTTAGACTATATAGAAGCAATATATAGAAAGATTTCAACCGTCTACCTGTTCTATTCATTGTTATACTTGTAGAAAGTTACAAATAATTTCCTTTTCATGATTATCAATGGGGCTCGTTGTTCACTTAAACTTGAAGAACAAAAAATTGGCGAATCGTACTGTTTGGATGCTTTGCATATATGTTTCTTAGACTATATAGAAGCAATATATACAAAGATTTCAACAGTCTAACTGTTCTATTCATTGTTCTATTTGAAGAAAGTTACAAATAATTTCCGTTTCATGATTATCAATGGGGCTCGTTGTTCACTTAAACTTGAAGAACAAAGAATTGGCGAATTGTACTCTTTGGATGCTTTGCATATATGTTTCTTAGACTATATAGAAGCAATATATAAAAAGACTTCACCCGTCTACCTGTACAATTCATTGTTCTACTTGTAGAAAGTTACAAATAATTTCCGTTTCATGATTATCAATGGTGCTTGTTGTTCACTTAAACTTGATGAACAAAAAATTGGCGAATGGTACTGTTTGGATGCTTTGCATATAAGTTTATTAGAATATATAGAAGCAATATATACAAAGATTTCAACCGTCTACCTGATCCATACATTGTTCTACTTGTCGAAAGTTACAAATAATTTCCGATAAAGGATTAACTATTATGGCTCATTGTTCACTTAAACTTGAAGAACAAAAAAATGGCGAATGATACTGTTTGGATGCTTTGCATACAAGTTTCTTAGACTATATGGAAGCAATATATACAAAGATTTCAACCGTCTACGTGTTCCAATTATTGTTCTACTTGTAGAAAGTTACAAATAGTTTCCGATAAAGGATTAACAATGTGGCTCATTGTTCACTTAACCTTGAGGAACAAAAAACTGGCGAATGGTACTGTTTGGATGCTTTGCGTACATGTTTCTTAGACTATATAAAAGCAATATATACAAAGTTTTCAGCCGTCTACCTGTTCCATTCATTGTTCTACTTGTCGAAAGTTACAAATAATTTCCGATAAAGGATTAACAATGGGGCTCATTTTTCACTTAACCTTGAAGAACAAAAAATTGGCGAATGGTACTGTTTGGATGCTTTGCATATATGTTTCTTAGACTATATAGAAGCAATATATACAAAGATTTCAACCGTCTACCTGTTCCATTTATTGTTCTATTTGTCGAAAATTACAAATAATTTCCGATAAAGGATTAACAATGGGGCTCGTTGTTCACTTAAACTTGAAGAACAATAAATTGGCGAATTGTACTGTTTGGATGCTTTGCATATATTTTTCTTAGACTATATAAAAGCAATATATACAATGTTTTCAACCGTCTACCTGTTCCATTCATTGTTCTACTTGTCGAAAGTTACAAATAATTTCCGATAAAGGATTAACAATGGGGCTCATTTTTCACTTAACCTTGAAGAACAAAAAATTGGCGAATGGTACTGTTTGGATGCTTTGCATATATGTTTCTTAGACTATATAGAAGCAATATATACAAAGATTTCAACCGTCTACCTGTTCCATTCATTGTTCTATTTGTCGAAAATTACAAATAATTTCCGATAAAGGATTAACAATGGGGCTCGTTGTTCACTTAAACTTGAAGAACAATAAATTGGCGAATTGTACTGTTTGGATGCTTTGCATATATGTTTCTTAGACTATATAGAAGCAATATATACAATGATTTCAACCGTCTACCTGTTCCATTCATTGTTCTACTTGTCGAAAGTTACAAATAATTTCCGTTAAAGTATTAACAATGGCGCTCGTAGTTCACTTAAACTTGAAGATCAAATAATTGGCGAATTGTACTGTTTGGATGATATGCAGATATGTTTCTTAGACTATATAGATGCAATATATACAATGATTTCAACCGTCTACCTGTTCCATTCATTGTTCTACTTGTCGAAAGTTACAAATAATTTCCGATAAAGGATTAACCATTGGGGCTCATTGTTCACTTAAACTTGAAGAACAATAAATTGGCGAATTGTACTGTTTGGATGCTTTGCATATATTTTTCTTAGACTATATAAAAGCAATATATACAATGTTTTCAACCGTCTACCTGTTCCATTCATTGTTCTACTTGTCGAAAGTTACAAATAATTTCCGATAAAGGATTAACAATGGGGCTCATTTTTCACTTAACCTTGAAGAACAAAAAATTGGCGAATGGTACTGTTTGGATGCTTTGCATATATGTTTCTTAGACTATATAGAAGCAATATATACAAAGATTTCAACCGTCTACCTGTTCCATTCATTGTTCTATTTGTCGAAAATTACAAATAATTTCCGATAAAGGATTAACAATGGGGCTCGTTGTTCACTTAAACTTGAAGAACAATAAATTGGCGAATTGTACTGTTTGGATGCTTTGCATATATGTTTCTTAGACTATATAGAAGCAATATATACAATGATTTCAACCGTCTACCTGTTCCATTCATTGTTCTACTTGTCGAAAGTTACAAATAATTTCCGTTAAAGTATTAACAATGGCGCTCGTAGTTCACTTAAACTTGAAGATCAAATAATTGGCGAATTGTACTGTTTGGATGATATGCAGATATGTTTCTTAGACTATATAGATGCAATATATACAATGATTTCAACCGTCTACCTGTTCCATTAATTGTTCTACTTGTCGAAAGTTACAAATAATTTCCGATAAAGGATTAACCATTGGGGCTCATTGTTCACTTAAACTTGAAGAACAAAAAATTGGCGAATTGTACTGTTTGGATGCTTTGCATATATGTTTCTTAGACTATATAGAAGCAATATTTACAAAGATTTCAACCGTCTACCTGTTCCATTCATTGTTCTACTTGTCGAAAGTTACAAATAATTTCCGATAAAGGATTAACAATGGGGCTCATTGTTCACTTAAACTTGAGGAACAAAAAATTGGCGAATGGTACTGTTTGGATGCTTTGCGTACATGTTTCTTAGACTATATAGAAGCAATATATACAAAGTTTTCAACCGTCTACCTGTTCCATTCATTGTCCTACTTGTCGAAAGTTACAAATAATTTCCGATAAAGGATTAACAATGGGGCTCATTTTTCACTTAACCTTGAAGAACAAAAAATTGGCGAATGGTACTGTTTGAATGCTTTGCATATATGTTTCTTAGACTACATAGAAGCAATATATAGAAAGATTTCAACCGTCTACCTGTTCTATTCATTGTTATACTTGTAGAAAGTTACAAATAATTTCCTTTTCATGATTATCAATGGGGCTCGTTGTTCACTTAAACTTGAAGAACAAAAAATTGGCGAATCGTACTGTTTGGATGCTTTGCATATATGTTTCTTAGACTATATAGAAGCAATATATACAAAGATTTCAACAGTCTAACTGTTCTATTCATTGTTCTATTTGAAGAAATTTACAAATAATTTCCCTTTCATGATTATCAATGGGGCTCGTTGTTCACGTAAACTTGAAGAACAAAAAATTGGCGAAATGTACTGTTTGGATGCTTTGCATATATGTTTCTTAGAATATATAGAAGCAATATATAAAAAGACTTCACCCGTCTACCTGTACAATTCATTGTTCTACTTGTAGAAAGTTACAAATAATTTCCGTTTCATGATTATCAATGGGGCTCGTTGTTCACTTAAACTTGAAGAACAAAGAATTGGCGAATTGTACTCTTTGGATGCTTTGCATATATGTTTCTTAGACTATATAGAAGCAATATATAAAAAGACTTCACCCGTCTACCTGTACTATTCATTGTTCTACTTGTAGAAAGTTACAAATAATTTCCATTTCATGATTATCAATGGAGCTCGTTGTTCACTTAAACTTGAAGAACAAAAAATTGGCGAATCGTACTGTTTGGATGCTTTGCATATATGTTTCTTAGACTATATAGAAGCAATATATACAAAGTTTTCAACCGTCTACCTGTTCCATTCATTGTTCTACTTGTCGAAAGTTACAAATAATTTCCGATAAAGGATTAACGATGGGGCTCGTTGTTCACTTAAACTTGAAGAACAAAAAATTGGCGAATGGTACTGTTTGGATGCTTTGCGTACATGTTTCTTAGACTATATGGAAGCAATATATACAAGGATTTCAACCGTCTACCTGTTCCATTCATTGTTCTACTTGTCGAAAGTTACAAATAATTTCCGTTAAGGGATTAACAATGGGGATCGTAGTTTACTTAAACTTGAAGAACAAAAAATTGGCGAATTGTACTGTTTGGATACTTTGCATAGATGTTTCTTAGACTATTTAGAAGCAATATATAGATTTCACCCGTCTACCGGTACTATTCATTGTTCTACTTGTAGAAAGTTACAAATAGTTACCATTTCATGATTATCAATGGGGCTCGCTGTTCACTTAAACTTGAAGATCAAAAAATTGGCGATTGTTACAGTTTAGATGCTTTGCATATATGTTTCTTAGATTATATCGAAGCAATATATACAATGATATCAACCGTCTACCTGTTCCATTCATTGTTCTACTTGTCGAAAGTTACAAATAATTTCCGTTAAGGGATTAACAATGGGGATCGTAGTTTACTTAAACTTGAAGAACAAAAAATTGGCAAATTGTACTGTTTGGATGCTTTGCATATATGTTTCTTAGATTATATAGAAGCAATATATACAAAGATTTCAACCGTCTACCTATTCCATTCATTGTTCTACTTGCCGAAATTTACAAATAATTTCCTTTAAAGGATTAACAATGGGGCTCTTAGTTCACTTACACTTGAAGAGCAAAAAATTGGCGAATTGTACTGTTTGGACGCTATGCATATACGTTTCTTAGACTATATAGAAGCAATATATACAATGATTTCAACAGTCTACCTGTTCCATTCATTGTTCTACTTGTCGAAATTTACAAATAATTTCCTTTAAAGGATTAACAATGGGGCTCGTAGTTCACTTAAACTTGAAGAACAAAAAATTGGCGAATGGTACTGTTTGGATGCTTTGCATATATGTTTCTTAGACTATATAGAAGCAATATATACATTGATTTCAACCGTCTACCTGGTCCATTCATTGTTCTACTTGTCGAAAGTTACAAATAATTTCCGTTAAGGGATTAACAATGGGGATCGTAGTTTACTTAAACTTGAAGAACAAAAAATTGGCGAATGGTACTGTTTGGATGCTTTGCATATATGTTTCTTAGACTATATGGAAGCAATATATACAAAGATTTCAACCGTCTACCTGTTCCATTCATTGTTCTACTTGTCGAAAATTACAAATAATTTCCGATAAAGGATTAACCATTGGGGCTCATTGTTCACTTAAACTTGAAGAACAGAAAATTGGCGTATGGTACTGTATAGATGCTTTGCATATAGGTTTCTTAGACTATATAGAAGCAAAATATACAAAGATTTCAACCGTCTACCTGTTCCATTCATTGTTCTACATGTCGAAAATTACAAATAATTTTCGATAAAGGATTAACCAATGGGGCTCATTGTTCACTAAACTTGAAGAGCAAAAAATTGGCGAATTGTACTGTTTGGACGCTATGCATATATGTTTCTTAGACTATATAGAAGCAATATATACAATGATTTCAACCGTCTACATGATACATTCATTGTTCTACTTGTCGAAGTTTACAAATAATTTCCTTTAAAGGATTAACAATGGGGCTCGTAGTTCACTTAAACTTGAAGAACAAAAAATTGGCGAATTGTACTGTTTGGATGCTTTGCATATATGTTTCTTAGATTATATAGAAGCAATATATACAAAGATTTCAACCGTCTACCTGTTCCATTCATTGATCTACTTGTCGAAAGTTACAAATAATTTCCGATAAAGGATTAACCATTGGGGCTCATTGTTCACTTAAACTTGAAGAACAAAAAATTGGCGAATGGTACTGTTTGGATGCTTTGCGTACATGTTTCTTAGACTATATAGAAGCAATATATACAAAGTTTTCAACCGTCTACCTGTTCCATTCATTGTTCTACTTGTCGAAAGTTACAAATAATTTCCGATAAAGGATTAACAATGGGGCTCATTGTTCACTTAAACTTGAGGAACAAAAAATTGGCGAATGGTACTGTTTGGATGCTTTGCGTACATGTTTCTTAGACTATATAGAAGCAATATATACAAAGTTTTCAACCGTCTACCTGTTCCATTCATTGTTCTACTTGTCGAAAGTTACAAATAATTTCCGATAAAGGATTAACAATGGGGCTCATTTTTCACTTAACCTTGAAGAACAAAAAATTGGCGAATGGTACTGTTTGAATGCTTTGCATATATGTTTCTTAGACTATATAGAAGCAATATATAGAAAGATTTCAACCGTCTACCTGTTCTATTCATTGTTATACTTGTAGAAAGTTACAAATAATTTCCTTTTCATGATTATCAATGGGGCTCGTTGTTCACTTAAACTTGAAGAACAAAAAATTGGCGAATCGTACTGTTTGGATGCTTTGCATATATGTTTCTTAGACTATATAGAAGCAATATATACAAAGATTTCAACAGTCTAACTGTTCTATTCATTGTTCTATTTGAAGAAAGTTACAAATAATTTCCGTTTCATGATTATCAATGGGGCTCGTTGTTCACTTAAACTTGAAGAACAAAGAATTGGCGAATTGTACTCTTTGGATGCTTTGCATATATGTTTCTTAGACTATATAGAAGCAATATATAAAAAGACTTCACCCGTCTACCTGTACTATTCATTGTTCTACTTGTAGAAAGTTACAAATAATTTCCATTTCATGATTATCAATGGAGCTCGTTGTTCACTTAAACTTGAAGAACAAAAAATTGGCGAATCGTACTGTTTGGATGCTTTGCATATATGTTTCTTAGACTATATAGAAGCAATATATACAAAGATTTCAACAGTCTAACTGTTCTATTCATTGTTCTATTTGAAGAAATTTACAAATAATTTCCCTTTCATGATTATCAATGGGGCTCGTTGTTCACATAAACTTGAAGAACAAAAAATTGGCGAATTGTACTGTTTGGATGCTTTGCATATATGTTTCTTAGACTATATAGAAGCAATATATAAAAAGACTTCACCCGTCTACCTGTTCCATTCATTGTTCTACTTGTCGAAAGTTACAAATAATTTCCGATAAAGGATTAACGATGGGGCTCGTTGTTCACTTAAACTTGAAGAACAAAAAATTGGCGAATGGTACTGTTTGGATGCTTTGCGTACATGTTTCTTAGACTATATGGAAGCAATATATACAAGGATTTCAACCGTCTACCTGTTCCATTCATTGTTCTACTTGTCGAAAGTTACAAATAATTTCCGTTAAGGGATTAACAATGGGGATCGTAGTTTACTTAAACTTGAAGAACAAAAAATTGGCGAATTGTACTGTTTGGATACTTTGCATAGATGTTTCTTAGACTATTTAGAAGCAATATATAGATTTCACCCGTCTACCGGTACTATTCATTGTTCTACTTGTAGAAAGTTACAAATAGTTACCATTTCATGATTATCAATGGGGCTCGCTGTTCACTTAAACTTGAAGATCAAAAAATTGGCGATTGTTACAGTTTAGATGCTTTGCATATATGTTTCTTAGATTATATCGAAGCAATATATACAATGATATCAACCGTCTACCTGTTCCATTCATTGTTCTACTTGTCGAAAGTTACAAATAATTTCCGTTAAGGGATTAACAATGGGGATCGTAGTTTACTTAAACTTGAAGAACAAAAAATTGGCAAATTGTACTGTTTGGATGCTTTGCATATATGTTTCTTAGATTATATAGAAGCAATATATACAAAGATTTCAACCGTCTACCTATTCCATTCATTGTTCTACTTGCCGAAATTTACAAATAATTTCCTTTAAAGGATTAACAATGGGGCTCTTAGTTCACTTACACTTGAAGAGCAAAAAATTGGCGAATTGTACTGTTTGGACGCTATGCATATACGTTTCTTAGACTATATAGAAGCAATATATACAATGATTTCAACAGTCTACCTGTTCCATTCATTGTTCTACTTGTCGAAATTTACAAATAATTTCCTTTAAAGGATTAACAATGGGGCTCGTAGTTCACTTAAACTTGAAGAACAAAAAATTGGCGAATGGTACTGTTTGGATGCTTTGCATATATGTTTCTTAGACTATATAGAAGCAATATATACATTGATTTCAACCGTCTACCTGGTCCATTCATTGTTCTACTTGTCGAAAGTTACAAATAATTTCCGTTAAGGGATTAACAATGGGGATCGTAGTTTACTTAAACTTGAAGAACAAAAAATTGGCGAATGGTACTGTTTGGATGCTTTGCATATATGTTTCTTAGACTATATGGAAGCAATATATACAAAGATTTCAACCGTCTACCTGTTCCATTCATTGTTCTACTTGTCGAAAATTACAAATAATTTCCGATAAAGGATTAACCATTGGGGCTCATTGTTCACTTAAACTTGAAGAACAGAAAATTGGCGTATGGTACTGTATAGATGCTTTGCATATAGGTTTCTTAGACTATATAGAAGCAAAATATACAAAGATTTCAACCGTCTACCTGTTCCATTCATTGTTCTACATGTCGAAAATTACAAATAATTTTCGATAAAGGATTAACCAATGGGGCTCATTGTTCACTAAACTTGAAGAGCAAAAAATTGGCGAATTGTACTGTTTGGACGCTATGCATATATGTTTCTTAGACTATATAGAAGCAATATATACAATGATTTCAACCGTCTACATGATACATTCATTGTTCTACTTGTCGAAGTTTACAAATAATTTCCTTTAAAGGATTAACAATGGGGCTCGTAGTTCACTTAAACTTGAAGAACAAAAAATTGGCGAATTGTACTGTTTGGATGCTTTGCATATATGTTTCTTAGATTATATAGAAGCAATATATACAAAGATTTCAACCGTCTACCTGTTCCATTCATTGATCTACTTGTCGAAAGTTACAAATAATTTCCGATAAAGGATTAACCATTGGGGCTCATTGTTCACTTAAACTTGAAGAACAAAAAATTGGCGAATGGTACTGTTTGGATGCTTTGCGTACATGTTTCTTAGACTATATAGAAGCAATATATACAAAGTTTTCAACCGTCTACCTGTTCCATTCATTGTTCTACTTGTCGAAAGTTACAAATAATTTCCGATAAAGGATTAACAATGGGGCTCATTGTTCACTTAAACTTGAGGAACAAAAAATTGGCGAATGGTACTGTTTGGATGCTTTGCGTACATGTTTCTTAGACTATATAGAAGCAATATATACAAAGTTTTCAACCGTCTACCTGTTCCATTCATTGTTCTACTTGTCGAAAGTTACAAATAATTTCCGATAAAGGATTAACAATGGGGCTCATTTTTCACTTAACCTTGAAGAACAAAAAATTGGCGAATGGTACTGTTTGAATGCTTTGCATATATGTTTCTTAGACTATATAGAAGCAATATATAGAAAGATTTCAACCGTCTACCTGTTCTATTCATTGTTATACTTGTAGAAAGTTACAAATAATTTCCTTTTCATGATTATCAATGGGGCTCGTTGTTCACTTAAACTTGAAGAACAAAAAATTGGCGAATCGTACTGTTTGGATGCTTTGCATATATGTTTCTTAGACTATATAGAAGCAATATATACAAAGATTTCAACAGTCTAACTGTTCTATTCATTGTTCTATTTGAAGAAAGTTACAAATAATTTCCGTTTCATGATTATCAATGGGGCTCGTTGTTCACTTAAACTTGAAGAACAAAGAATTGGCGAATTGTACTCTTTGGATGCTTTGCATATATGTTTCTTAGACTATATAGAAGCAATATATAAAAAGACTTCACCCGTCTACCTGTACTATTCATTGTTCTACTTGTAGAAAGTTACAAATAATTTCCATTTCATGATTATCAATGGAGCTCGTTGTTCACTTAAACTTGAAGAACAAAAAATTGGCGAATCGTACTGTTTGGATGCTTTGCATATATGTTTCTTAGACTATATAGAAGCAATATATACAAAGATTTCAACAGTCTAACTGTTCTATTCATTGTTCTATTTGAAGAAATTTACAAATAATTTCCCTTTCATGATTATCAATGGGGCTCGTTGTTCACATAAACTTGAAGAACAAAAAATTGGCGAATTGTACTGTTTGGATGCTTTGCATATATGTTTCTTAGAATATATAGAAGCAATATATAGAAAGACTTCACCCGTCTACCTGTACAATTCATTGTTCTACTTGTAGAAAGTTACAAATAATTTCCGTTTCATGATTATCAATGGGGCTCGTTGTTCACTTAAACTTGAAGAACAAAGAATTGGCGAATTGTACTCTTTGGATGCTTTGCATATATGTTTCTTAGACTATATAGAAGCAATATATAAAAAGACTTCACCCGTCTACCTGTACTATTCATTGTTCTACTTGTAGAAAGTTACAAATAATTTCCATTTCATGATTATCAATGGAGCTCGCTGGTCACTTATACTTGAAGATCAAAAAATTGGCGAATTGTACTGTTTGGATGCTTTGCATATATGTTTCTTAGACTATATAGAAGCAATATATACAATGATTTCAACAGTCTACCTATTCCATTCATTGTTCTTGATAGAGATTGCCGCAAAACATTCTAGAATCGCTATACGTACAGCGCCGCCTGAAGTGTGTCTTCACTTCCGTTTCTGTTAGCCATGTGGCTCTAGTGCGATATCAGCTTGCAAAGTATTCAGTTTAATTTTGTTTTTGAAAAGCGTTATTCATTATACTTTACGTTACTACTAATTGTACCCAAATGGGGCTATTAATAAATATATATATAAAACCCAACATGGTTATGGGCCCAGGATATGATTTCACTGCATAAATATAAGTAAGGTTATGTGCAACTCGCCACGTGTTCGGAAAGTAAAATAAAAGTGAAGTAAAAGTAAAATAAAAGTAAGAATGGCGAATCCAATGCAACTTACTGATCGAATCGATAAGTTAAATGGGAATAACTACCGATCATGGAAGTACAATATGAAAATGGCTTTAATACAACGGGAGTTGTGGCAACACGTGGTCGGTGAAGTTGAAGAGCCGAAAAACGATCAGGAAGCAGAGTGCTTTAGACGCAAAGAAGAAAAAGCGTTGGCTGCAATCGCGTTAAGCATTGAACCAGAGCACCAAATACATATAATGGATTGTACTAAGGCAAGTGAAGCGTGGGAAGCATTAAAGAGAATATTTGAACCAAAATCACGACCACGAATATTACAACTTAAAAAACAAATGGTTTCTATAAAACTTGAGGCAGATGAGACCATGACATCTTATTTAACGAGAATCAAGACCTGCAGTGACAGTCTCAAGGAAGCTGGCCATGAAATAAAGGATGACGATTTGGCTTACACAATGTTATGTGGTTTGCCGGATAGCTATGAAGGAATTATTATGTCATTGGCAAATTTAGACGACACAAAGTTCAAGACATCTGAAATAAAAGGGATATTGATGAGCGAATACGAGAGACGAGCATCGAAGGAGGGTAACCATACAAAGGACCGTAAAGAGGCATATCACCAAACCAAAAACGTACCATACCAGGCAGGCGATTATAACAAGGAGGAAAGGAAATGCTTCAAATGTGGCAAGCAAGGACATTTAGCTAAAAATTGTCGATCAAAGGTACAAAGCGTAAAGACAAATTGGAAACCCAGTACGTCATATCAGCGTAAGCATAAAGATACATTTTTATTAGAGCTAAACAATGTTCAGTTAGACGATTGTTGGTTAATAGATAGTGGTGCAACGCATCATATATGTAAACACAAAGACTGGTTCATAAACTATAGATCTATAGGAGATGAAACTATATATTCAGCTAACGAAGATACACAAAACAATTTAAAGGCAGTAGGCATTGGCGATATCAATATTGAAACTTATGTAAATAACAACATATTTAGTATAACTATGCATAATGTGTATCATGTTCCTAATGTAAGAAGAAATTTGTTATCAGCTTCACAGATAGAAAGTAAGAATAAGCGATTAGTAATTGATAATAATAGATTAAGTATCGTAAATAAAAGAACTAAAATGATTGTGGGCGAAGCTTTCGGCAGGGGTGGACTATATGTCGTTAGAGGTAGAGTCGCTAAAAATAAATCCGATCAAGTTCAAACACATATTGCTCATAATGACAAATTAGATGATACTGTAAAATGGCATCAAAGATTTTGCCACGTGAATGTGGGAACAATTAGAGAATTAGCAAACAAGAATTTAGTCAGGGGATTGGAAGACTTAAATATTAACAATGTACATTGCGATGGTTGCAATATTGGAAAGTCTACAAAAGCGCCATGTAAAAGCATAGGAACTAGGCAAACTAAATTTGTATTAGGTTTGGTTCATTCTGATTTATGTGGACCTTTACCTGTTAAATCAATAGGAGGATCAAAGTATTTTCTTACCTTGACTGACGATTATTCAAGAAAAATAACCGTATACTGTTTGAAAACCAAAGATGAAGTTGCAAGTTATCTGAAAAAGTATATAGCTAGGGTAGAAAGAGAAACTGATAAAAGGATAAAGAGAATTAGGACTGACAATGGTCTCGAGTTTTGTAACAAGGAAATAACAAATTTGCTCGAAAGTTTAGGCATAAAACATGAGCGGACAAATGCTTATACACCACAAATGAATGGAGTATCCGAAAGAGTCAATAGGACATTATTGGATCTCATACGCGCGATGCTAAAAACGTCAAAATTACCGGAAAGATTTTGGGCAGAGGCATTATTAGCTGCATGTTACATTAAAAATAGAGTTATCCATTCTGCAACAAACGATGTTCCAGAGAGCATCTGGACCGGGAACAACCCTAGTGTTAGACATTTAAGAGCATACGGATGCTTAGCATACGTACACATTGTAAAGCAAGGCAATCATAAGCTGAAACCAAGGTCAAAGGAATGTATTTTAGTAGGATATTCTAGCCAAACCAAAGGGTATAGGTTATGGGACCCGATTAGGGATGATATAATACAAAGCAAACACGTAAAATTTGTAGAAAATGTATGTGGTTTCGAGCATATTTATAAAAGAAAAACGTATAGGATTCCCGTTTTTGAAGAAGAAAGTTTAGACAAAACAATAGTGGAAGAAATGAAGGTAGAAACGGATGGGGATGAAAATGAAGCTGTAGATAATTCGCGAACGGTAGAAAAGGGGGATATGGAAATTGGTAGCTCAAAGGAGGACATAAGCCCCAGTAGTTTACAAAAAACAGATCTAAACTCAGTTAACACTAATACGCGACGTGGAAAGGTGATTAGAAACCCGTGGGGTCGTGCGGGGAAACCTAAAGATATTGAGATAAACCTAACAGAAATAGTAGAACCGACAAGCTTTGATCAGGCAATAGCATCACCGCAACGCGAGCAATGGAAAGCGGCAATGGACCAAGAAATACAAAGTTTGAAAGATAGAAATACATGGGAAGTGGTAGATAAGGTCGAGAGTATGAAGTGTATAGGAAGTAGATGGGTCTATAAAGTAAAAACAGATAATAATGGTAAGGTTGTTAGATATAAAGCGAGGTTAGTAGCGCAGGGCTTTAGACAAAAGAAAGATATAGATTATTTTGAATCTTACGCTCCAGTTGCAAATATTTCAACAATCAGACTTTTGTTAGCAATGTCAGTTTCTAATGGCTGGAAAGTATATCACCTTGATGTTAAGTGCGCATACTTATATGGAGAGTTAAGCGAAGAAATATATATGAAATTGCCACCAGGTTACGAAGGTGTAGATAATAAAGTAGCAAAACTGAGAAGACCAATTTATGGACTCAAACAGTCGGGCAGGAATTGGAATAATGCAATTGACGCGTTTTTAACCAAAAATGGATTTCAGAGACTAAAGACAAATAATTGTATTTATACATGTAACAGTGACGTAATCTTAGCCATATATGTGGATGATATTTTGTTAATTGGTAAGAATGTAGATAGCGTAGAGCAAGTCAAAGCGTTGTTAATGTCGAAGTATGAAATAAGAGATTTAGGAATAGCGACATACTTGTTAGGCATAAGTATAAACTATGATGAAAACCACATGAAACTTTCACAAGAATTATATATACTAAGGCTACTAGATGAATACGGCATGAATGATTGTAAAACAGTTAATACGCCTATGGAATTAGGTCAAAAATTATCAACCCGCGATAGTCCTTCGAACGAAATCGAAGAGGAAGAGATGGAAAATGTACCATATAGACGACTAATTGGATCATTAATGTATTTAGCTATAGGAACGCGGCCAGATATAATGTACACTGTATCAAAATTAGCGCAGTTCGTATCGAATCCGGGTAGAGCACACTGGATGCAAGCGAAAAGGGCATTAAGGTATTTGTACGCGACGAAGAATAAGGCCCTAATATATTCACCTGGTAACAATGAGGTGGAAATTTTTACGGATGCAGATTGGGCAACAGATGCTGACGACAGACATTCATATAGTGGAATGGTAACATTTCTGGGAGGAAATGCAATTTCATGGAAGTCAAACAAGCAGAGATCGATTTCAACCTCAACTATGGAAGCGGAGTATGTTGCTTTGGAAAATGCAGTAAAAGAAGCAATGTGGTTCAACATGTTATTTAAGGAATTGCAGAAAGTAATTAGTATCGATATACCTTGTGAGCCATATACTGTCAGATGCGACAATAAGTCAGCTATTGAATTCACGAAAAATAGGGTAGAGAGATCGAGATCTAAACACATAGACATAGCGTATCACATTACTCGCGAAAAGTGTGAGGACGGGTTAATTAATTTAAAACACGTTTCTTCTAGCGATAATGTAGCCGATATATTTACAAAAATACTAGCATGTAATGTAATGTCAAACCATTTAGAAAAGATAAGATTATGTGAAATTTAATATAAGTGTAGAATATAGAACGTTTTGGTCAAGCGGGGAAAATGATAGAGATTGCCGCAAAACATTATAGAATCGCTATACGTACAGCGCCGCCTGAAGTGTGTCTTCACTTCCGTTTCTGTTAGCCATGTGGCTCTAGTGCGATATCAGCTTGCAAAGTATTCAGTTTAATTTTGTTTTTGAAAA